>JAULAV010002713.1:0-45995 GCA_030789695.1 Scilla litardierei | reverse complement strand
ACTCAACAAAGCCATAAACTGTTTATATACATTATGTGCTGGGTAATGTTAAACACAAATTATATCTTTGCTGGGTAATGTAAGTTGAGTGTTTTGCGTTTATAAACAGTGTTTTGCTGGGTAATGTACAATGTTAATCCCTATAGATTTATGTTACTTTATAGGCCTTATCAGACAAGCACACAAATTATCTCTATAGGTTTGTGTTACTTCGCTACTTCTGTGTTTCATTACCTGCAAAACACTTCTTTTGAGATTCAATTTTGTTGTATCAAATGTGAATGTTAATAAAAATTCTACCTGAAATTAACATCTTCAAAATGCTAATTTCTTCAAATTAACATTATTAACATTTTGCCCATAAAACACTTCTTTGAATCTTTAATCCTGTCTATAAAAAGTTAATTGAAATGTGTGTTAGGTATATTAATTGAAATGTTAATTGAAAGTTAATAAAAAGACAATTTGCAATATAATATACATGTAAGTTAATTGAAATGTTAATTGAAATTTAAAAATTGAAACAGTTAACACGAATAACATAATATACAGGAGAAAAACACTCAACAAAGCCCTAAAATGTTTTTGTGTGCTCGGTAATGTTAATCACAAATTATATCTTTGTTGGGTAATGTAAGTTGAGTGTTTTACATTTATAAACAGTGTTTTGATGGGTAATGTAAGATGATAATCTATAGGATTTGTGTTATTTTATAGGTTTGTGTTACTTTATAGGCCTTATCAGACATGCATACAAATTTAATAATATCAGTTCCCATCTGTAGTTAATTCATCAAATTTGAATCCCATATCAGTTCCCATTTGAGTATCAGTTTCCCACCTCAAACACTCCTTTTGACATCTTCACGAAAGTATGTTTTATCATTCCCATTTGCTTTGTTATAAACTGCAAATTTTGTGTGAAGCAAATTTGTTGGTGTGAAGCAAATTTGGTATCACAAAAGCAAATTTGTTTCATCACAGGAGTGTTTCATAACCTGCAAAACACTTCTGTTGACATCTTCACAAAAGCAAACACTTCTTTTATCCTAACCTGTAAAATATGTTAACATCTTCAAAATATATAAAACTTAATAAACATTCTCTCTGAAATTAACATCTTCGAAATGCTATCATCTTCAAATTAACATACTGCCTATAAAATACCTCTTTGAATCTTCAATGCTGCCTATAAAAATGCCTGCTAGCTCTCTATTCCCATCATAACATCATAGCATTTTTATATGCATTTTTATATTCAATGTCCTGCTTATAAAAAACTGCTAGCTCTCTATTCAAAATTGTTTCATTGATAATACAGTTAATTAGTAGTTTTATGTATCCTGCTTCAATCCAAACAATAATGCTAGATCATTTATGTATCCTGCTTAAACATGGTAATTAGTAGTTCATAAAACTCACGGATGTGATTCAGTTGAATATCAATTCATGTAAACATAAATGATTCAGTTCAAATGATTTTATGTTGAATACCAGTTAAATATCAGTTTTAAATTTCAGTCATAAAGAAAGAATTTTGAATATCAGTTCAAGTTTGAATATAAAACTGGTATTCAGTTACTGCCAAATTAGAATATGTTGCCATTTGAATATAAAACTGTTTATATCCATTGTGTGCTGGGTAATGTTAAACACAAATTATATCTTTGCTGGGTAATGTAAGTGGAGTGTTTTGCATTTATTAACAGTGTTTTGCTAGGTAATGTAAGATGTTATTCTCTATATATCAGTTTCCCATCTCAAACACTTCATTTGACATCTTCACAAAAGTATGTTTTATCATTCACATTTGCTTTGTCATAACCTACATATTTGGTGTGAAGCAAATTTGTTGGTGTGAAGCAAATTTGGTATCATAGCTTTCTACTTTCTCTGTTAAATGTCATCTAAACCCTACACCTTCTCCAATTAAATGTCATCTGAACCCATTAACATTTTTTTCTCCACGACAAACAATAGAACCACATCAACGATCAGAACGCATCACCTTCTCCAATTAAATTCATTTTGCTCTCCTGAATTAATTTGTGTTCTATGTCTTTCAATCTCCACCGATTATTCCTCCCAAAGGTATGAGTTCTATGTCTTTCGACAGACTCATTTTAATTTGCTAGGTTTTTAAGAATGGGGGAATCGAAGCTGGCTTGGGATGGGGTGAGGGAGTTGAGTCTGTTGGATGGTTCGGATCCTCTCCCAGAGAAGAAGAAGCCACTGTTAAAGCATTGTTGAGCATAAGATGCACTTTTGTCAATGGTGAAAACAATCCTGACAGAAGCTCGAGACCCGTCGTCACAAAATAGAAGGTGAACACTGAGACCAAGTTCATCATATTGGCAAGCAACGGAGTATGGGAGGTACAAGCCATTTCAAAGATTTGCTCTATTAACTGTTATGCCCAAATATCAATTCCTGAGACCGAGTCCATGTCCTTGCTTTTTTTCACACCGCAGGTAATGAGAAATCAAGAGGCTGTAGACATGATCACTCACTTCGATGATGCCTAGCATGCGGCAGAGTGTCTGGCCGAAGATGATCTTAACAGAATGAGCAAATCCGCAATCTCATTCATCGTGATTCGACTTCACTGATAACCAAGAAGCTTAACAAACCTAGAAGAGCAGAAGAGAGTGGCTGTTGTAAAATTGTGTGCTTCAGTTTTTGTCATAGCTGAAGCTTATTGTATTTGTGTGAATAAGACCAGTGTATACTAAATGTATATCATGCTTCAGAATATACATATACATATAAGTTGTTGCTTATGATTTCAATTTGTTAACTGAATACAGAATGCAATCGATTGCACAACAGAACACACAACACACAAATAACATCCATGATGGTTTCCATGTTAATTAATGAAGCATACATATTTACATATAGACAAACAATGAGCAAAGAAAAACCAAGTGACTTGATTCGGTGATTCCTACTATCTACTATAGTTCTGCTATTTCCATATCTCAAGCATGCTCATCGAGAAGAAGAAACCAAGAAGTGATTAGCTTGCATAGATCAGATATCATTCTCCATCTCTCACCGAGTAGCTTACGCTTGGACATCTAAACCTTGAGTGGTGAAACCCCAGCCAATCTCACAGTTAATACCCAAGAGCGAGGATTTGGCCACTAGATGTTAATACCCAAGGGAAGACAATCACGGTGCTTGCGAAGGCCAGTGCTCACAACCTTATTTTTTGCCCATTGCATAGGAAACCCATGGGCATACTGCTCAAAAAATTGTAGGAATGAATTTGGTAGAATTTGAATACTATTCTTTGTAAGAACTTTTGTTTTCAGAGCAACACCATTGGTTTGTAAAGACTTTGGTAGATTTTGTTTCAGCTTCAAGCACTAAAAATTGTAAGAATTTGTTTCAGTACCTTCTGAAGATATTCAAATACTATTATTAGCTAGCAACTTATTGTAATTAACTAGAAAATTAATGTTCTGTATCTCTTTACAATGGTTGGTGTTGCTCTCTCTGCAACATCATAAACGACATGTAGAATTTGTGTTAATAATTTATTTGAATTCGCAACTCTTTTGGAAAAACTATGTTTTATTTTATTCTCTATCGCTAGAGAGACACATGCATGGTCTAATAAATGTAGTGTGTGAGGGATGAAGCCGACAAGGCAAGGATGCAGATGAAGTAGATGATAGTGGGAAAAGAATACAGATTGCAGTTCCATTGAGGTGGATGGCATTGTTTATGAGTTCATGGCAAGGGACAATTCTCATTTTGAGTGCAAAGAGATATATGAATGTTCGATATAGCTTTTTAAGCAGATGGTGCAGACTAGAGATATGGATGTCGTTTCTTAAATTGATTTTTTTCCCCTCAAGATAATAATCAATTTGCTCTAAAGACACTAGCAACATGCACGGGAAGAAACATCCAGCTTTATTTTGCTAGCTTTATCCTGTAAATTAGCAAACTAAGATCTCTGCTGGATCTATCCTGAGAACCTGATCAGAATATGATTCATCAGAAACTAAAAGGCTTGGGTGCCTTTGAGTACATGACTTTTTAACACACTTACGGATTGCTAGAAATCGAATTGTTCATCCGTCATAAAATTGAACTTAATGCTAATATACTAATGGAGCTTAGAAGTATGTTCCAATGATAAACACCAATAAAGGGATATAAGCCCGAGTGAAGCATGCTTATTGCCAGAGGATACATGACACTGAATCATGAAGCTCAAGAGATGCAGATGAAAGAAACTATTATGCAGGGGTAAACACTTGAATGAAGAGGATTAAGAGGGCAAAATTCTTTTTAATAAAAGATCTCATTTTTGGCGGAGAAAATCTATTATACATTTGACTACATTTTTTGAATTAGGGCTAACTAGGACAAGATAAAGAGTGGATGCGATTTGATCTTGGTTAATTAATGGTTGAGATTGGATTTTGTGAAAATTTTAGTGGTAAAACTTAAATTTTAGGGGGAAAAGTGTCTTGGGAACCAAAACTTTGAAATTAAAAGTGTCTTGGGAAAAATTGTGGAGAAACATGATCCATTAAATTAAACAAATTAAAAAAATTAGCGTAAAAAAATTAAGCGGAACAAAAACTAGCGTAAAAAATTTAAGTTTATACCAGCACGAAAAAATATCCTGATATTTGTTGTTCCACGCCGAGGGCGCCCGCTAAAATTTTTTACGCTAATTTGTTGTTCCGCACCGAGGGCGCCCCCGCCGAATTTGTTGTTCCACTCTGAATGCCCTCGCGCGTTGTTCTATGCCAACAAACGGCGCTTGTGCAATTTTTAACTCGAATTTGTTGTTCTGCGCCAAAGGTGCCCGTGCCAAATGTGCTCGCGCATTGTTTCCCTAAATTTGTTGTTCCGTACCGAATTTGTTGTTCCGCACCGAATTTGTTGTTCCGCTAACTTTTTACGCTAATTTGTTGTTCCGTGCCGAATTTGTTGTTTCGCATCGAAGGTGCCCACGCCGAATTTGTTGTTTTGCAAAGCACGCGCGCATTGTTCCACGCCGAATTTGTTGTTCCGCGTCGAAGGCGCCCACCCCGAAGGTGCCCGTGCCGCTAAATATTTTTTACGCTAATTTGTTGTTCTTTTAAATTTTGGTTGTGGAAATAATTGTTTGGGGAACAAAGTTTTTGAGGGGGAATATCTTAAATGAACCGTGCCCACGGGCACGGGTTATGACTAGTATATATATATATATATATGAGAATAATGGCTATCATACGCCATATGAGATAGGCTCTCATACGCCCTCTCACACAAAACAACCAAGTACAACCAAGTACAAGCCCATGTGGGCTTGTACTTGGTTGCTTTATGTAAGAGGGCGTATGAGAGCCTATCTCATATGGCGTATGATAGCCATTATTCTATATATATATATATATATATATTTCTTTTCTTCTTTTTTTTGGATTTTTCTTTTCTATTTTTTTTTGGATTTTTGGGTATTTACATGTGTACTCTCCCAAGTGGGAGAACGGTACACGACGAGGGGATTTGCACCAAGTAAAATAAAAGAGAATTCGGATTCTAAATACTTGGGCAAGGGAGATTTTCTTCGCTAATCAGAGAATAGGCTAAATGGGTTATCCTAGTCCTAACTGTGGAATCCCGACACATGCGAAATGAAGTATACGATATAAATATATTCATGCATATAGAAGCTGACAGGAGAAGCAAATACCGCATATTCAAATCGAAGCATGATAATCTAGGGGTCATCCTGATCGCGTCCGAGTGTACACCCGAAAAACGACTTGTAGTTTTACCGCAAGCGCACGGTTTAGCGGCGAGCGGGTATCGAACTCAGGGAGGAACAAATGACTGTGTCTCTTTCCAATCACCTAGCTATCAAGAGAATCGAGAATAATTTGGGGTATAACAGACACAATTGTTCAAATATCAAGGGAAATATCAATTTAATAAAACGTCTAGGGATAGGGAATCCCCACTACGGACCTTCTCTCATCCTTGTGATTCATAAGTTTCATTGTTGCTAAGCTTGAATATAGGTGAACTAGTCGCAACTTAATGTAGAACCAAGCTCACGCTCTCGCGCGATTGCCGGTCTATAGCAAACCTAGGATAGATCCCACTCTCGTGTAAACCCTAACCTAAGCCGCTAGCGTGAAGAACGACATCATTGTTCAATTGTATCTCGAGCCCACTCTCGTGCAAACTCGAGCTACAACCTAGGTTATGTTAGTTCCTATCCGTCCAATCTCTTGCAAACGGATATGGGTATAGAATCACAATTAAAAATCCTAGCTTTGGTCCAATCTCTTGCAAACCAAATCTAGAGAAATCCAATTATCAATCTAAATCGAATATCTAGGCCTTCCTATCAATTGGGATCCAATCTCTTGCAAATCCCAATCGATATGTGATCGGCCCTGGATATACACCCGGAGAACGATTGTAGTTTTACCGCAAGCGCACGGTCGAGTGGCGAGCGGGTATCGAACACGAGGAGGTGGTGTTGGTTCCAATCTATCCTAGGTTGGTTTGACTACGAATGTTTTATTGGTGGAGATGGTTATGGTATAATGTAATGACAATGGTGGTGAATGTCGGTGTCGATGATAAAGATGTTGGGTAAAATATCGATTCAAATATAATATAATAGAAGTGTCTAGAGTTAGGGAATCCCCACTACGAATCGTCATGCATCATTGTGAATAGTGAAGCTCAATATTACTAGACTTGCGTTGAGGTGAACTAGTCGTAACTGAATGTAGAACCAAGCTCACGCTCTCGCGCTATTGCCGGTCTATAGCAACCCTAGGATAGGGCCCAATCTCTTGCAAACCCTAGCCTAAGCCACAAGCATTAGGATCAACATCATCGTTCAATCGCCCCTCGAGCCCACTCTCGTGCAAACTCGAGTTATGATCTAGGTTGTGATAGTTCGTATTCGTCCAATCTCTTGCAAATGAATATGGGTATAGATTTATAATAAAAATCCTAGCTTTGGTCCAATCTCTTGCAAACCAAGTCTAGAGAATCTCGATTATAAACCTAAATCGAATATCTAGGCCTTCCCATCGATTAGAATCCAATCTCTTGCAAACCCTAGATCGATGGAAATCCCTAGCTATCCGTAATAAATCAATCACAACCTAACCTCCTAGCAATTATAGCAATTTAGAAATTCATTCATCACAAATATGAAATTAGATCCATAGGGTTCATCCCCATGCCCTAGAACATCAAATCTACTCAAGCATAGCAACAACGATATAGGAATCAATAAAAACAATTGCTTGCATGTAAAAAGATAGCAAATCAAAGATTCAAATAATAAGAATAGAAATACTTAGCTTTGATGAAGAATTCCAATCCAAATACAAGCTTTTTGATCCAAGAGGGGGCCTAGGGCATGGCCTAACCTCTAAAAATAACTCTAAGAAAACATAATGGGAACCTCCCTCTAATGGTGGCTACAAAACCCTTATATAGTCTCCCAAAACCCTAGCAAATAACCCTAGAAAAAACCCCCAAAATCGTGCCCAAATACAGCCCAAACCGCAACTTAAAATCTGGGCCCGCCGCCGACTCGGCCGAGTGGAACATGTGACCCGGCCGAGTGGAAATTCCAGCACTGCAGCGTCAACTTGCAGAAATTATCCAGATTTCATCCGACCTCCGATTGGCGCGTTCTTGGCGGTGTTGGAACCGTCATGAAGTCTACTATCCATAAACAATATGAGAAAAATACTTTGATTGCTGGAATGTTAGCAGATTTCAAAAGAGTGGGAGGCTGTCTGAAAATCTGGGCGCTGCGTGTCCTCGGCATCACTCGGCCGAGCGGCAAATGTCACTCGGCCGAGGGGCTTTTGGTACTCAGCCGAGTCGGAGCTCGTAGTCGACTGACGGATTACAGTAAGTCTGGTCTTTTGGATGCCGTCGTTCGTGTGCCACTCGGGCGAGTGGTGTCTCCATACTCGGCCGAGTGGGATGTCGTCACTCGGCCGAGTGCACGCTAATCTTCAAGTAATTGCGTGTCCGATCTGGCCGGCCGAGCGGGCTTCTTTGCTCAGCCGAGCGACTCCTTCACTCGGCCGAGTGGCATGCTGAAAATGCCCAATCTTCATCATTTCGCTTCCTCGTCGCTCCTACGACGTTCTTTCTTCTTCCACTCGTCTTCTATCGCTGATGGGTCCTCAATAAGTCCATAAGCGATGCTCCGTTACGCGTGCAAGTCCTTTAAGCTCATTTTTGCTCCCAATTGCTCATATTTTCTGAAATCCGACAAAAACAAGAAATAGTGAAAAGTAACACAATATCATCGAATAATCGTGAAAATCGCAATATGAGCAACCGAAATGGCATGCAAATATGCAGAAAAAAGGTGTAAAATATGGACCGATCAAAATCCCCCAAGCTTACCTCTTACTCGTCCTCGAGGAAGATAAGTAGAGAGACGAACTCGGGAGATGAAAAATAAAGAAAATGAAATGAAAAAGAAAGAACACGAGGTGGAAGGGGTCGCAAGATTCTTCTCTCAGATCTCAAGCCATAAGCTACACATCACGATAACTTGGAAAATACAAATCACATGCTATAAGGATTTCATATCTTACATAAACATGGTACTTGCAAGCTTTTAAGAACAACAAAAGGGATTCTCTAAATTCATACAATCAATTCATATCCACGTCACGTATTTCATAGGATTTAATATACAAATGCTGGCGATGCACTTTTCAATCAAGAGTTATAACTGAAGCATATAAGAATCACACCAAGCATGCAATAGAGAATGGAATAAGAGACATGGCATTCACATATTTATTTCAAATCGTGAAAAATCTCCATATTTAATATATTTTGCAAAGTCTAAACATTATCGAATATTCACATTCATGCACGTCTCCACTCTAATGTCATACTCACTCATATGGTCAAATGAATTCACCCCCCCCCCAAGCTTAGCTTGAGGCATCGCATCTAAAGGAATATGATAGTGGAAAATGGGATTTTTGCCTTGGTTTTCCCAAGTATTTTGTGGCTCCAATAATGAGATAGAGAAATATTTTTCTTTTTCTTTTGGACTTTGTTTCTCATTTTTCTTTTTGGATTTTTGTAGGAGCTATTTGATTTGTATTTTTGGATTTTTGGCTCCTTTTTGGCTTTTGGACTTTTTGGAGCAACTTTTTCTTTTGTGGAGATTTTCGGGAAATAGATGCGATATAAGTAGCTTTAGGAGGTGAACTCAAGTGACATGTAGAGAATAAAAGATATTTGTGGAGAAGGAAATAATGTAACACTCGGTTCACTCTAAGATGTGCACGAACGGTTCAATAAAATAATACTTCAACTAAAACTCATATGTAAGCATGTATATTCTCAATCATCTCAATAAAGAGTGAAGTCAAGCGGTAAAGCGCACAATTATATCAAGCATGCAATAGAAGGTGAATAAGACAATAAAACTGATGCTTCAGATATACTAATGATGCGTGAATCTTGGTGCATTTCCAACAAAAGCATACTAAAACACTAATCCATACATTCAGTTTCAATTAATATCATGCATTCATGTAGAGGAATCATCAAAAGAAAGAGATTTGCAAGAACATGTGAATAGCAAGACTATGGAATACTCTAAGTAGCATGGCAAGGAATAATAAGCATCGTGATGGTTGCTAAAGCAATAAGAGATATCATCATACGAAATTCATCTAGCGGAAGAAGAAAAAAGGAAAATAAAGAAATAAAAATAAAAGAGAGGAAAGAAAAGAAAAACAAGCTTACAACATGATGCATGAACACACATAAAAGGAAAATAAGATGGAAAATTCAAAAAGATGATGCAAAATTTTGAAAAATTCTAAAAAAACCCTAAAATAAAGTAAAAATGCAACTAATGCATCTAAATGGCATGGAAATGCACTCCCCCAAGCTTAAACTTCACATTGTCCTCAATGTGATCATAGTGGAAGAATATGAGGAACAACGATAATAATAAGGGGGGTGAATGAAAAATGATGAAATGAATGACATGAAATCCTAATGCAACTACATGCATATGCAATGATGCATGAGAGCGCTTTCCCCCAAGCTTATGCTTAACAATCCTATTCAAATGACTCGATCAAAAATGTCACGGCTTTGCTAAGCAAGATTGAGTCAAACGAATAAGAATGTGAGTATTCACTTGAAAGAAATGCTCGATGGGTGGTGAGCAAAAAGGATATGACACATCAAAATATAAAGAGGGCAATCAATATATATAATGGGTTTGGGGTGTAAATGATTATTATGGCCGTCATATGAGGTGATATTTATTCAAACAAATCTATACGGTCCTCTCGCTGTCGAGAGAATTCGTGTTTATTTAAAGCATAAAAATTTCCACACTACTGGATTGATATCACCTATAGCAAAAGGCGGATCCAGTATCTTTGCCGGTGCAGGCAACTGCTCTAACTGCTCTTTCTGTGGCTCTGCCAGGCGCGTATGTCAACGAACACCAACGAACTCCAGCAATGCATCCTCCAGCATTCCCACAAGGACTCCACCTGTACCCTGCAGAGAATAGGATGCATCAGTTCGCTGCAAAAAATTCACCCTCGTAATAAAAGTATCCCAAAGAGGATCGTCTATAGAAATATATGGAATAAATAATGGTGGACGATACTTTCCTGGAAATAATCCAATATCCTCACGTGCCATGATGGCTGTCTCCATGGTGTCTTCTCTATGCTTCTCAGGTAAATCTAGATCATAGGTGCGGACCTCATCAAGATTCTCCTCATCATCGTCAGACTCATCCCAACGCACCTCTTTATCATATTCATATGCATCCATGGGTGCTAACTCCTCGCTCTCCTCCTCGTATACATCCCATTGTACCTTTTGTTCATATGTATGTGTATCCTGCAAAAGGCACGATGAGTCGTCAAAATCTGAATCACACAAAACATCATATACAGGAGGGGAATCAAATGTAGGAGATGAGGGGGTGAAGAGATCTCCCTGAAAGGGAGCCATAAGCTTTGTGGGATAGTCCTCAGCGTCAATGGAAGGATGAGGTGGCTGCGGGAGCTCTAATGGAGGAGGATAGTGCTCGGGATCCTCATGAATGGCTGTATCCTCGTCCCAATGCACGACCTCCTTGGTGATAAGCTCTGGCTCCGTGTGTAAGGCCTCCTCAAAAGAATGCTCTGGCTCGACAGTGTGCTCATTTTCCTTCTCATCAACTATCAATGTAGGCTCTCTCTGGAATGGTGATGCAGGCTGCTCAGGTATGTCAACTTGTGGGGATGTATCATGTGGAGGGGAATGCCCACAAGCAATCCGAAAATATAGTCTATCCCCCTCAAGAACGACATGGATGTCCTCAATTGTTCCGGCAGCTGAAACACGGTTCATAACAAAATCTGCAAATCGTAGCTCAAATGCATCACCTGCTGTAATGCTCTTTGAACCGGTGAACCTCACTGACTCCAAGAGGCCATCCAATAATCTCTGAAATGCGTCCTCCTCTGGCTGCGCATATGACTCAGTTTCTGCTTCCTCCGCGGCCTCTTTGTCCATCCATTCTTTATATGCAATAGTTGTATCATAGGATGTGGGATCGATGACGGCACATTCTGGCTCCGGTAATATGATTGGAGATGACTCTTGCCCATAAGATGAAGGAACAGAACTGATATCTTTGGGAATCATCGTAGCCTTAAACATGAGCGCATTCATTTCAAGTTGCCTCTTCACCTGTTCCAATAGAAGGTTACCCTTTTCAAGCCCGGCTTGCATTTCAACCTGGTGTGCATGCATCTCATCAAAAAAGATCCTTTGTTTCTCATCAAGCTCGGGCCAGTGCGTTTCCTCAAAAAAGTATTCTCCCATCTGAGCACTCTGATCATAATAGTATTCTCCCATCTGAGCACTCGGATCATAATAGTATTCTCCCATCTGAGCACTATGATCAAAATCTGTGGTCCACGTAGTATAATCCATAGCACCTGATCAACAAAGATAAATACCTGGAGAAAAATATCAGTGGCACAAAAGAATATAGAAATGATAATGATGGTGGAGGGGGTGAAAAACTCTTTTTGTTAAAAAAAATTTTCGTAGTCTAATCAACCTAATTGTCACAAATTGGCACCCAACGGGAAACACCTCCCCGGCAACGGCGCCAAAAACTTGATCGGCCCCGGATATACACCCGGAGAATGATTGTAGTTTTACTGCAAGCGCACAGTCGAGTGGCGAGCGGGTATCGAACACGAGGAGGTGGTGTTGGTTCCAATCTATCCTAGGTTGGTTTGACTACGAATGTTTTATTGGTGGAGATGGTTATGGTATGATGTAATGACAATGGTGGTGAATGTCGGTGTCAGTGATAAAGATGTTGGGTAAAATATCGATTCAAATATAATATAATAGAAGTGTCTAGAGCTAGGGAATCCCCACTACGGATCGTCATGCCTCATTGTGAATAGTGAATCTCAATATTACTAGACTTGCGTTGAGGTGAACTAGTCGTAACTGAATATAGAACCAAGCTTACGCTCTCGCGCTATTGCCGGTCTATATCAACCCTAGGATAGGGCCCAATCTCTTGCAAACCCTAGCCTAAGCCACTAGCATTAGGATCAACATCATCGTTCAATCGCCCCTCGAGCCCACTCTCGTGCAAACTCGAGTTACGATCTAGGTTGTGATAGTTCGTATTGTCCAATCTCTTGCAAACGAATATGGGTATAGGTTTATAATAAAAATCCTAGCTTTGGTCCAATCTCTTGCAAACCAAGTCTAGAGAATCTCGATTATAAACCTAAATCGAATATCTAGGCCTTCCCATCGATTAGAATCCAATCTCTTGCAAACCCTAGATCGATGAAAATCCCTAGCTATCCGTAATAAATCAATCACAACCTAACCTCCTAGCAATTCTAGCAATTTAGAAATTCATTCATCACAAATATGAAATTAGATCCATAGGGTTCATCCCCATGCCCTAGAACATCAAATCTACTCAAGCATAGCAACAACGATATAGGAATCAATAAAAACAATTGCTTGCATGTAAAAAGATAGCAAATCAAAGATTCAAATAATAAGAATAGAAATACTTAGCTTTGATGAAGAATTCCAATCCAAATACAAGCTTTTTGATCTAAGAGGGGGCCTAGGGCATGGCCTAACCTCTAAAAATAACTCTAAGAAAACATAATGGGAACCTCCCTCTAATGGTGGCTACAAAACCCTTATATAGTCTCCCAAAACCCTAGCAAATAACCCTAGAAAAACCCCCAAAATCGTGCCCAAAAACAGCCCAAACCGCAACTTAAAATCTGGGCCCGCCGCCGACTCGGCCGAGTGGAACATGTGACCCGGCCGAGTGGAAATTCCAGCACTGCAGCGTCAACTTGCAGAAATTATCCAGATTTCATCCGACCTCCGATTGGCACGTTCTTAGCGGTGTTGGAACCGTCATGAAGTCTACTATCCATAAAAAATATGAGAAAAATAATTTGATTTCTGGAATAATAACAGATTTCAAAAGAGTGAGACGCTGTCTGAAAATCTGGGCGCTGCGTGTCCTCGGCATCACTCGGCCGAGCGGCAAATGTCACTCGGCCGAGGGGCTTTTAGTACTCGGCCGAGTCGGAGCTTGTAGTCGACTGACGGATTACAGTAAGTCTAGTCTTTTGGATGCCGTCGTTCGTGTGCCACTCGGGTGAGTGGTGTCTCCATACTCGGCCGAGTGGGATGTCGTCACTCGGTCGAGTGCACGCTAATCTTCAAGTAATTGCGTGTCCGATCTGGCCGGCCGAGCGGGCTTCTTTGCTCGGCCGAGCGACTCCTTCACTCGGCCGAGTGGCATGCTGAAAATGCCCAATCTTCATCATTTCGCTTCCTCGTCGCTCCTACGACGTTCTTTCTTCTTCCACTCGTCTTCTATCGCTGACAGGTCCTCAATAAGTCCATGAGCGATGCTCCGTTACGCGTGCAAGTCTTTTAAGCTCATTTTTGCTCCCAATTGCTCATATTTCCTGAAATCCGACAAAAACAAGAAATAGTGAAAAGTAACACAATATCATCGAATAATCGTGAAAATCGCAATATGAGCAACCGAAATGGCATTCAAATATGCAGAAAAAAGGTGTAAAATATGGACCGATCAATATGAATTCCTAGCTATCCGTAATTAATCAATCACAACCTAACCCTAATCAATTCTAGCAACAATTCTACAAATTCATCACAATTTAGAAATAGGGTCCATAGGGTTCATCCTTACTCCCTAAGATGACGGCACTACTCACTAGACATCATGCAAATCTCAGAAAAATCAATAATAATCACGGCACAAATCATTGCAAAAGAGAAATAATGCATAAAAATCAAGTTTTTAATAGGAATAGACAAACCAATGTATTCGTCGACGATCTCCAGCTGAGATTTCACAAAGAGTAGCCGTCAAAATCCTAAAAGAAAAGTCTAAAAATTAATAGTTCAAAAGCTCTTTAAACTAGGGAAAAAACTGGGTTTAAATACCCTCTAAAATCGTCCAAAAAATCGTGACCAAACTGCCCCTGCGCAGCTCAGAAATCGTAACCCTAGCAGCAGGCGGAGCGGGTCACTTGGCCAAGTGATCTTTGTCACTCGGCCGAGTGACAAACCCT
This sequence comes from Scilla litardierei, assembly GCA_030789695.1. NCBI lineage: Eukaryota > Viridiplantae > Streptophyta > Magnoliopsida > Asparagales > Asparagaceae > Scilla > Scilla litardierei. The sequence continues at coordinate 31,332 of JAULAV010002713.1, read as the reverse complement.
GTACAAAAACAGTAACTTCGGATGTTTCAGGGTCTGTCTTCGGGGGGTGGCTCGGTCGAGTAGACTTATTCATTCGACCGAGTAGCTATATCGTTCGACCGAGTGGGGCTTCGTCAGGATCTCTGAAAATTCCAGTGTCTCTGGCCTTTCTCTGGACAATTTCCATGTACCACTCGGGCGAGTGAATTTCGCACTCGGCCGAGTAGGCTTTCTTCGTTCGGCCGAGTATACGCTGAAAAACTCTCTGTGCGTATCCGTTCTGGTCGGCCGAGTGGGACTTCTTGTTCGGCCGAGTGGCTGTTATACTCGGCCGAGTGATGTGCTGATGTGCTTGTTTCTTCTTCTTTTTGCCTCCTCGTCACTCCTATTGATTTCCTTCTTCTTTCACTCTTCCTCTATCGCTGATAAGCCCTCAAATGAGCCGTGGTTGACACTCCTAAGCGCTTGCAAATCTCTTGATCTCAAATTCACTCCAAATCGCTCCATATTTCCTGAAATCCGACAAAAACAAGAAATAGTGAAAAGCATCGCAATATTGTCGAATAATCATGAAAAACACGATATGGGCGATCGAAACGGCATGAAAACATGTAGAAAAAAGGTATAAAATATGGAGTGATCACATCCCACGACAGGTATATAAATCAAAATCACAAGGTAGAAGCACATTATAAGCTAGTCACGACACACGACTCTCATAATAGCAAAACGGACCCACGATGCATGAAATGCAAGAGGACTCAGCTTCCTAGGGTTAGTGAATGTGATTATCGGAGCCATGCTAGGTGTGTGTGTGATTCTATGGCAATTCATCATAGGGGGTCATCTCTAGGAGAGAGGGAACAAAAGATGAGAAGAAAAAGAAAAACACGGTGAAAACGACTCAAAAATAAAGAAAAAGACACAAATGATGCACGAAGTGCGACTCCCCCAAGCTGAAACTTGTATTGCCCTCAATGCAATAAAAGTAAATACGGGAGGGCAATGAAAATGGGGGGAATTACGCACCGATACGAAGAGAATAAAAAACGAGAAAAACACACATACGAAACTAAAAAATAAAGAAGGAAGAAAAAGAAATTCAGAAAATAAAAGATAGAAAATTACACCACACGACATATATAAGCAACGACACCACAACGAAAAACACGACAAAACACACAAAATGTCGACTTCCCCCAAGCTGGACATGAGAGTGCTAGCAATATGATATGATAATGATGATGCAGAAATATGCTGGGGGAAGATCGAAGAAGAAAAAGAAATCAAAAAGCAGGAGAGGGACTGTCCTCGTCCTCATCGGCAGAAGATGGAGGGGTGTGGAGGATAAAGGTGGGGGGTGTGCAGAGAAGGGGGAGAGGGGTGCAGGATGTGTGTGGATGGGCATGGAGGTGTAGACAATGGGTGGTGTGGTGGTGATGATGGTGAGTGGGAGGGAAATGGCGACCAATGCGGTGGTAGATGGGGTAGATACGACGATGGGAGAGGATGGTGGGGGAAGTGATCTCGAACGCACTTGTAATTTCTTACGGCGCACGTATGGGGTAACGGAAGTGGAGGGTGGTGGATCTGAAGTGGAAGGAATGGAAACAGTGGTGGCAGGAGGGGATGGTCACCTAGGGGGTGATGGGTGTGGTGATGAATGTGATGGGGGCGGTGAAGATCGTGGCGAGGTGGGAGGAGTGGGTGGAGGGGGACCAAAAATGTGAGTGAGGTGGCGGAGAGTGGTGGACACGTTCCTCTCTAGTGCGAGGAAACGTGGGTGTGAGAAGATAGAAGAGGATGGGTCCGAGGGGGCAGAGGATGAAACATGAGAACACAGTGAAGCTAGCTCAGCCTCGAGAGCGAGGCGAGCAGAGGCGGCTCGGCGAACGGAAGAAGTAGAGGCTGGACGGGAAGTGGAAGTGGTGCCAGCAGCAGTGGTCATGCCGGCACCAGAGGCTAGGCCTAAGAAGGCCTCAGTCAGAGCCTCAGAAGTGATAGGGCCAGAAGCCAGGGTGGGATGACTGGGGCCAGAAGCCAGGGTGGGACGACTGGGGCCAGCCCCGGAGTCTCCTTAGGACGCAGGGATATCCTGCTCGCCTAAGTGGGCGGCAGAGGAAAGTGGTCTGGGTGCGCCCGGGGAGAGGAATGGAAGACGTAACCCCCCTAGAAACTCTGGGTCGGGAGGAAATATCCAATCTACCACTAGAACGATAGTTATACGAGCAGGGTTGGGCAGAATGGTATAAGGAGCAGGGGGTGTCCGTAGTAAAAAGTGAAACGACCGTCGGGGCGGGACTTGATCATGTGCATGTGTCGCAGGACATCAAGATCTATATGTGTGGGTCCTGGGACAGGAGGAAAATCTTTGGGGAAGACGATATTGAACTGGGGATATGAAGCTATGATGGTAATGAGGCCCCCGCAGCAGTACTTCCCCTTGCCGGCGCGGCTAATCTCAAGAAGCTTGTGAATAAACCAAGCACCAGCATGAATAGGAATGCGAGGGGCCTCGAAGGTGATCCTGTCGTCACCACGAATAAAATCGAATGTCATGGCCCACAAAATAAAAAGATCAGGGATAGTCACCATCCCGGACTCATCCCTGGGGAAGAACGTGCAAGATATGATTCGGTGGGCCAGACGAAACACGGGGTGAATGATGGAGGAGGCCTTAGCCTTACCTCGGGGATAGTGATCGTGGAGGGTGATGCGGAACCAAAATTGATCGACGTCGAAATCGGGGTGATATCCGTAGGGACGGATGGCGTCGCCCCCAAGAATGGGGAATCCGAAAATGTTATTAATAGTATAGAGGTTGGTGCAGATAGATTTGTTTCGGACCCGAAAATCGACGATCGATCCCGATTCACAACGGAGAGAAGATAAGAACTCAAGTGTGAGGACGTGGTAGGACGCCGCATGGGCGTTCAAGAAAGCTAACCAACCTAAGTTAGCGAAGAGAGTCTCGACTTCGGAGAAAACTCCGAGATCGATAAGCGTTTGTGCGTGTGCAAACTTGGTGGAAAGGTGCGAATGTGCATCGAGTCTATGATAAAAATCTTTTTGTTCAAGACTCAGATAACGGTAACCACGTGGGCCCAACATTGGGTCCTCAGGAGGGATGATAGGTTGGGGTTGGGGTTGTATAGGCAGTGTAGGAGGAGGACGTGAGATGGGTGGATGTGTGGACTTCCGTCTCTTGCGAGACGGCTCCTCCTCATGCATGATAGCTTTACCCTTATCTTTTTCCCTAGCCATGATAGTGTGTGATACAAGTGAATGCAAGATATGATGAATGCACATAATCAATGGCAATTGAGCAAAAATATAGTATTAGGGCAATATTGAAAATGGAGCTAAGGAGCGAAGTTACCCAGTAGAGAAGACAATCCTTGCTTGCAAATCACCCAACGATGTGCAATTGATGGGAGTGTGAAGCCGCGTCACGTCTCTCAACAAATTTTCGAAAATTTCGAAAGAGGGGGATAAAAACTAGGGTTAGGGCGAAGAATTAGGTCGAATGAGAGAGATTGAGAGTGGGATTGATGGAGAGAGGGGAGGAGAGAATGGGGAGATCGGTTGAGGGAGGTTGGAGGTCGTTTGGGGGAAGAACGAGGCCGGTTGTGGGATGGGGAAGGCGAAACAACGGAGAGAGATCGAAATCGAGTGAGGAGAAATGAACGGGTGAAGTGGGGAGTATTTATAGGGTTTTAGGCCAACCGATCGGGTGAGATTTCACCCGATCGGTTGGGCAAGTTATCGAAAAATTTGTTGAAAAGTTGCTACAGGCGAACCGATCGGTTGAGTTTTCAACCGATCGGTTGGCCGCTTCACGATTTTCCCACGAGTTCTGTGCACTTCACCCTAGCAGCGACACGACCACTGCTTCATTTCAACCGATCGGTTGATTAAATCCCCAAAATTCCTGAGAGTTCGGCTCTTCTCACATGATCAGCCAACCGGTCTCAGTTTGCTTCACCCGAGCGGTTCGCTGAAGAACGGATATAGGCCACTTTCTGATACGTCCCACCCGATCGGTTGAGTGATCAACCGATCGGTTGGGGGCTTGTTTCCTGCACAATTTCAAAAATAGCCTAAGTCTCTCGACGAAAGCTCCCGATGCTGAATTTATTCACCAAAATAAGAAAAATAAACCTAAAAATAATCCTAAAAACAAAGACGAGGGTTTAGAACATGGGTTGCCACCCATGAAGCGATGTTGTTTAACGTCGTTTGCTCGACGTCCGGTTGATGATTTTCAAGGAGGACTGGAGTGATGCCCAATGTTTGGCATTCCTTCAGATGTTGGAGCGGTGGCCTTTGGTGTCGTCGGCGGTGACAAGCAGACTTTCTCGACGATCCTCCCTCTGTTGATGGTATCCGGGGGCTTCTCCCTCACATTGGCGTCGACCGCCACTTTTCTTAGGATCCGGATCTCATCAGCGGTAAGCCCCATGGGCCCTTTCCCTTTTCTCCTTGTCGGAGAAACTTTTTGGAATCTGGGAGGGATCGTATGTGAGACACCCGCTTCTCAAGCAACTTCTTCCTTCTTCAAGCCGACAGGCTCTTCAAGGTCCCCCAAGCTGGCGGGGGGTTCCTTGAGAGAATTTCCCAGGCCCCAGCTTCCATAGCTCTTTCTTCTTCAATGTCCAGCATATTGCAACCAGGTTCATCCGGAGGGTGCTTCAAAGACAAGCCCAAGTCAAACTCGACCTTCTGGTAGCCAACATTAAGGGATAACTTCCCTTTCTTAACATCTATCAGCACGCCAGTGGTGGCCATGAAGGGCCGTCCAAGGATGATGGGTGTATGAGTATCTTCGGGCATGTCCATCTCCATGAAGTCTATCGGCACATGCACTCCGCTGACGTTAACTGGCAGTTCATCTACAATTCCCACCGGATATTTGACCGATCTATCAGCTAGTTGAAGGTTCATACCCGTGGGCTCCAGGTCTCCCATCCCTATCCTCCTGTATAGTGACAGGGGCATTAGACTGTCGCTCACTCCCAAATCCACGAGTGCCCGATGGATCTTCACTTCCCCAATCGAACAAGGAATGGAGAAGCTTCCTTGGTCTTTTAGCTTGGGCAGATTCGCTTGCTGGATAAGAGCACTACATTCTACCGTGAGAACGACCTTTTCCTTTCTGGAACCCCTCGTCACCAAATCCTTTAAAAATTTTGCATAGGAGGGAATTGTCTCTATGGCTTCCAGGAAAGGGATCTGCAAGCTCAAATTCTTGACCATAGCGAAGAACTTGTCGTATTTTTCATCAATTTTAGCATTGGCAAGTCGTTGTGGAAAAGACACAACGGGCTTAAATACTCTAAGATTCACCTCCTCGTCCTTCTTCTCTTCTTCAGGGACTCCCTCCGGAGTCGTATTCTTTGGTGATGAAGCTCCGTCGTCATCTGATTTTTCAATTGGTCGCCCACCGACCAATGGAGCTTCCGATTCCTTAGCGGGCACTCTTGTAGGAATTTGTGTCCCGCTTCTCACGACGATGTCGGACATATTCGCATGATCATGTGTTAGTGCCAATGTCGATTTGCCCCCCTTGGATTCACTTCCGGTTGACCCGACAATTGGTTTTGCGCCATTTGAAGGTTCGCCACCTGCAACCCCAACTGGGTTACTTGGTCGGTGAGGGCCCTCTGCCCCATCTCCAGCTTCAAATTGATCTTCTCCTGGTTTGTGATATACTGAGTCAAGAGGGACTCAACCGAGAAGATGATTCGCTGCTGGCCATATGGCTGCTGCTGCTGCTGCATGGGCTACTGATTCTTGGGGGATACTATTGGTACATTTGTGGGGGTTGCTGCTGTTACTGATACTGCTACTGTTGTTGCCGAGGCGACTGATATACTTGTTGTTGCGGCTTCTGCGGCTACTGATACGGTGCTCGATAGCTAAGATTTGGGTGGTTCCGGTTATTGGACGAATAAACCGGATTGGAGCTAGTCCATGGAGGATACGGCGCATTACCCGTCGGGTTGAAGAAAAGTGCGCTAGCAAGATTCACCGGTGGTGAAATATCGCCACCCTCGAAGTCTCCCAGGACTTCCGCTTCCACCATTGCTATTTGTTGGGTGATGGCACCACCAGCTCCTACCATAAGCGCTGAGATCTGGGTCGATAGCAAATCGAATTTGCTAGACAACTTGTCGATGTCCTCAACTCTATGAATGCCTCCAGATCTGGGTGTTGCATGCTCATCGCACCACCGCTCATTGTTTGATGACATGTTCTCTAAAATGTTACCGGCATCTTCTTCACTTCTAGACATGAAAGACCCCCCAGCCGCGGCGTCCATCGAAGATTTTAGGTCATCCCTCAACCCATTATAGAACAGATTTATAATCTGCCACTTTGGAAGTTCATGATGAGGGCATCTCCGTTGCATCTCTTTGTATCTCATCCAAGCTTCGTGCAGGGACTTGTGGCTGGCCTGGGAGAAGGAGGAGATCTCACTCCTCAGCTTCATCGTCTTTCCTGGGGGAAAGAACTTAGTCAAGAAAGCGTTCGAGAGCTTCTCCCAAGAATTGAAGGTGTTCGGGTCCTTTCTCCTAAGCCATTACTTGGCTTTATCCCGCATAGAGAAGGGGAATAGCTTCAGACGGATTGCTTCAGTTGTGACACCATTAATCCTGAATGTGTCACACTTTTTGAGGAAGGAGTCCAGATGTTCAATAGGGCTCTCCATGGGCGCCCCAGAGAATTGGTCCTGCTAGATCCACGTCACTGGTGACGGCTTTAGCTCGAAGCTCTGGGCTATAATAGCCGGAGGTTGAATGGAGGAGGTGGACCCGATGGAGGGCATCGAGTATTCCAGCAGAGATTTCTGGGGAGGAGTGTTCTCTCCCATGGCTTCAGCTTCTTCCCTTCTTCTTCTTTCTGCGTTTAGATGCCTCACGGTGGCGTTAATCTCTGGGTCAAGTGGAATCAAGTCGTCTAGACTCCTTGTATTCCTGCGCATGTAAAACAAGAAATACCCGTGAAGCAAGTATGGGATAGGAACAGATAAAAACAGAAAATAAAAATAGAAAATGAGAAATGAAAATGAAGAATGCGAAAATTATCGCGAGGTGAAGATATGAACTAGACTCAAGGGCTCGAATGGTCCTAAAATTAACAAGCACGTTGCCTCCCCGGCAACTGTGCCATAAAGCTTGACGTCCCCTAGATTTGAATCATAATAGTGCAATTGGATTGGGATACCAGATTTAAATATTTGTACCGCAAGCGCATAGTGTTGTAGTGTGGCTTGGGGGTCAAACACAGGGAAGCGTGGTTGTGCTTATTTCTAAGAGTAACCGGTTCACCCTACGGGTGAGCTAGCTCGAACGATCGAAGGTTTGTCACGGAATGTAAATACGAAGGATAAACAATATAAAGAGAAACCTAGGACTTCGGTTTCCACCCTATCATGTGTTCTCGCTATTATGACCTACGGATGGGAAAACAATCGAAATTAGGGTTTAGTGGCGAGACGTTGTCTCTAAGAGTGATACCAGCGTCCTATGTGCCCGATATTCCGGTCGATGCCCAAGATGATAAGCCGGACTACCCGGGTTCGGTCGGTGGGCATTCCCAAGTCCATTAACACCGACCGACTCTGGAAGCACTAAGCTCGCAACGATAACTCCTACCATCTCATCCCATCGTTCTCACATGCTAGGATTCAATGTCTATGCTAAGGGCGTGAGCTATGGCTAGGGAGTCAACCGCCAAGTTTATTCCCCCTTGGCCCTACGGTCAAAGGCGGTCTTTTTCACGCCGATGACAATGAAACACCCCGCGTAACCATCTAAATTCCTAATCCCTATCGAAATCCTAGTCTTATAGACGTATTAGGGAGAACCCATGAAGGGGTTTCCACCAAAATCCCAGATTAGGGAACTACTCACAAATCATTGCTAAAAAGAGATCTAAACAAAAATCAACTGTAGAATTCATGGTCAGGAAATTGCAATGAAGTAGTAGCAATGCTATTAAGACTATATTAAAGTTTGAAAGCGATCAAAAGACTTACAAAAACTATAAAATTCCAGCCGTCACCGTACAAGGAAAAAGACAAAAAAATTAACAACCACTGTTTTTAGAAACCTAGGTCAACTATTTATAGAGATCGATGTCACCTGATCGGTTGAAGCATCAACCGATCGGGTGAGCTACTACGGTGCTTCAGCATCGACGTTCAAATTTCACCCGCTCGCTTGGTCCGACCGGTTGGCAGCTCCGGGTCGTCGTTTGGATCTTACGGCATCAGGTGACCCGATCAGTTGAACATTCAACCGATCGGTTGGAATTGTTCTCAAAATAGACAGAGAGTTCCGTCGATTTGTGTCACGCCCCGCTTCCCAAAAATTACGGAGGCAAAGCGTGACAAGGCTCACTTAGGCCGGAGCTGAGAAGCTCGGACCCAATAAGCGTCTGTAGGGGTACCATTTTAAATGTTTTCAGGTTCTTGCATTTATAAAGTTCGAAACAGCAAAAGTACAGAAAGAAAGTTGCATTCATTAACAACAAGAGTTTAATATCCAGCGAGTACAAAAATCTAAAAAAAAAGTGGGAAGCCTAAGCATGGCAATAACTATCGAAAAAGCAACTAAAGTAGTAACCTCTGAAAAGTGACGACTGAAAGGTCCTCAGGATTTGGTCCTCGTCAGGCACGTACTCTGGGTCGACGTCCTCGATAAGTCTGCCTCGTCCACGAACTCTGGCTGGACACCTGACGTACAGTACCCAAGAGAAAAATGAACTGTACGTCAGGGAAAGTCTACAAGAAGGGTTAGACTTTACCACAAGTGTACCAAACTATTAAACAACAGTTTACTGGTTGATTAGCATGCTGAGGTTATAACAGAATAACACAAAAGAAGTAGACGTAGCAGGAAAGTAAAGCGTAGTAGTAGTCGTAGCGTGTGCTACCAACCACGTGACTAACCTAACAGGTGTCATGACAAGTCGGGACGTGACGAGACAAGACAAGACAAGACAAGACAAGTGAGACACGAAAGGGTTCACACCTTACGGTTCGAAGGGGATCAGACCCTCTTGCCGTGCGCACGCTCAACCCAACCCCAAACCCAAGTATGACAAGACAAGACAAGCACGACAAGGGATCAATCGCTCTAGCTTGGCGAGTGCCCTATTGCCCTATGGGCTGTGTATCACTACAAGGGATCACCCACTCACTGGTGAGTGCCCTATTGCATGCAGGCTGTGCAAGACGGGACGGGACGTGACAAGACGGGAAGGGTTATTCTAGGGTGTCCACACACACGTACACACATGATAGCCCTACGATGTCAAAAGTTGTTGTTGTTAGGCTCAGACTTCGTCGTCAAGTCTGAGCCGTCAGGGGTCGTCCCGGACGCTATCATTTCACGTCCGGTTCTGTTTGTTCACAGTTATCAGTTCTAACCAACTAAGGCCTAAGCACGGCCGAAAGTGCAAGTGGGATACACTTACCTGCGGTGGCGAGTGTGTCGTCCGCCCAGGGCGTCTCGTCCAAGCGTCGCGTCCGCGGTCGTTTGTCTGAAACAGTGTCACAGCGACGGTGTCAGGTCACGATTTCCATCAAGCCTATTAGGGTTCATTTCTAGGTTAAACGGGGCTACCCTAATAGTTCAGGGTCAAGTTGAAAGTTCAGCCTAATCGACGAGTCTATCCTATATGCACAGTTCAAATGTCCGGTCATCGAATCTACTGTTTCACAACGTTTTTAGGGTGCAGAAAATAAATTTAGTTACAGTTGTCTGATTTTAGTTAGGTTTTCAGTTCTGCTATGGTGTGGGTTGTGCTACGAGTTAGGGGACTAACCTTTTGACAGTCACACGTGATTCGGCGTCGGATCTGAAGGCAACAACGAAACGTGTCGCCCCCGTTTCCAGAATGTCTGATCGATGCAATTTTGAGTGTCCAGCCGATAGCAACGAGATCTAGTTATTGTTTATTCTTGTATGTGCTTGATTGCTCTCGTTTGTGCCTCTCCGTGACGTTGGCCTGCAAACGAGTGGCGGGGTCTGACTGTGGTCGAGGAGCGATCGGGGCTGAGCGCATGCGAGGGTGGCTTAGGGAGGCGTGGAATTATCTGCGTAAATGGATTGTAACATCAATTAGAAACATTAAGCTTAACTAATATATATTATTATTAACTGAATCTATTATCTTATCTAGCGAACTATTATCAAAACTAAATTTTACTCATGCGGTATAATACTAACAGTGTGACATTAGTATAATTATAACATTATAACATCATATTATAACATTATTTATGAATACCAATAGTACTCATAATGTTACTCTGTTCTTTTTAACTGAACACTGGGCGATGGGGCACTGGGCGATGGCGCTCAGCGGTAGGCGAGAGGGAGCAATTACGGGAGGAAGAGGCTGATCAGCCTCGGTGATGTGTGATAGGGGAGGCAGCGAGATCTGTGATAGGGGAGGCCGGCGGTAGCAGCATACGCGAACGCATGGGCTGCTGCGCGTGACAAAGGACAGCCGACGGCCATCTTGGCCGGAGCGAGGCTGTCGGATAACGTCTCTTCAAGGGAGGGGAGAGAAGAGAGGGGGAACGAATGAGAGGGTTGTCGGAGGAGATCGGATAGGAGATCGGGACGGTGTTGCATGCGACGGCGCCGCCGTGAAGGGCACCAGCGCACTGCCCTTGGACGATCACTGGTACCGCGTGTTGGAGCGGTCGAGAGGTGCTTCGGCGGGGTCTCGGTCAGAGAGAGGGTCGACGGTGGCGCTGTGAGGCGGATGGCGCGCGCTCGGGGTCACGGCGGCAGTGCGGAGGTCGTGAAGCGAGGCAAGCGGTGGCGCAGATGGCACAACGGCGGCGCAGCATGCTGTGAGGGATGTAGAGCGGTGATCGGGGATCACCGGAGTTGCGGCGGCGTCTTTTGGTGCCGGCGGTCGCATGCTGTCGGGGGTGTCGGCGTCGGAGGGTTCTGGGAACGGGGGATCGGCGTTTTGGGGAAATCGGGCTCGGTGATCGGCGGTCGGGGAACCCGAGGGTCGGAGCGTAGGCGAGCGGCCGTCGGGGCCGCGAGGGTTTGGTCGGTCGCGAGGGGGCGCCGGTGAGAGGCGCGGCGCCAGGATCTCGCCGTGAGGGAGATCAGAGAGAGGGAGGGGGAAAATTTTGGGGATTTGTTTTAGGGGGAGGCCGACGGCTGAGTACTTTTAGGGTTAGGGTAGAGTTAGGGTTAGGGTTAAGGATTAATATTATATAATAATAAGGGTTTGCTAAGAAGACCTATATTATGGGTTAAATGGGAGTGGGGTATAGTGATGGAGGGTGTACGGGTTGGGGTAAGCCTAGGGGAGATTAGCGAAACAGATTAGGGAAGATTTTAAAACGATTTAAATGAATTTTTTAGCCCGATTTGGCTAACAATTTCGAAATTTGAATCTGATTGGGGAAAAAAATCGACGGTCGAGGTTAATCCGGGTGATATCTCGCAATCCTGGCGTCAGAAAAATAATCCGAAAATACCGTGGCGATCGCGGAGACGAGACGCACAGATCTACGGAGCCCGATCGTGCGTAACGCCTACCAAGAATTTACGTAAAATTGGAAACGGCATTTTGAGTCAAATGACTAAAACGCCCCTATCATTCAAAATCGTTTTACGAGAAAACGAGCTGTGAAAAGACGTTCCCAAAATTACTATAAAATTCAACGCCCCAAAACGATCGCAACGGCATATCGCATCGCTCATGCCGGAGCTCAGAAAAACCAAATAAAATACGTGCACGATAAGGCACATGCACGTAGAAAAAATCATAAGGTCGGAAAGCGACCGTTACATTCTACCCACCTTAGAAATGATTCCGTCCTCGGAATCACTTATACTAAGACTAATTATAAAATCCATAAATATTTAAGCATATAACTCCCATCCTCCACACAATGGTCTCTAATCCTATAACTTCAACGTCGTTCCTCAAATAATCCATCTTAATCCTTCTTTTCACTGGATAAAGCCACGGCTAATCTCACATCCTAACACTTAACTATAGATCCATCACTGCTGTTCAAATTTCCAACCCCAAGTTCTCATAACAGAATAATAATCATCTCCTCATACCATGCCACTCCATTAAACATCATCGTTCGATAACATCCTTAATTTTCTCAATCTCTTTCCAATATTTATCAATCGCCAAAAAGAAATTTTCTAGTCGATCACCAATCTAAGACAAAAACTTTGTCTGTCTTATAACACCTTCCATAAATCAACAATCGATGTGCCCTTAATACATTCCTTATCATATCTTCCCATAAATTTATCCGCCAATAAATTTTAACTATCAGAATCACATCTCATCATACTCACTTTAACTAATCCCAACCAATATTAAGTCCGCCTACCTAACCATCCATTCATCTCAACACGTCGTGTTATTCCCAATGTCTTCTCACGTTAACCTAATAATCATGTCTTGATGCTTCAAATGTTTTCATCATTCCATGGTCACTCTAAATCTTACCATACCTTCCTAGCTACTCCTATCTATCACTTGTCCAAGTTTCATGTCTAATAAGTTCTCATCTTCATGTATATAATTTTTATCCAATCAGAGTTCTCCATCGAGTCCGCCACACTTCGGTTTTATAAATAAGTCTTGGACAGCCCATTCTTTTCTTCCGAACGAAATCTATTCCAATATCATATTCTTCCAAAATCGGTTAATCATTGCTATAACAAATCTCATCTCTCCCTGAGCCTACCCGCAAACAAAATCCTACAACAATAATAGCTAGTCCCAAAACTATAACAACCATAACATAACATTTCTAAATGGAGAGAGAGAGAAGAGAAAGTGAAACTTAAAACCAGTGACACATTTTTAAAACATTTGGAAAAACGTGTGGAGTAGTGGTAAAGGATGAGGAAGGATAATTGATTTGTGATCTTGTGAGCTAATTTCAAAAACTTTAAAGGTTTGGTTTAAAAGAAAACAAAGTTTTGATACAATCACATGCAGTCAAAGATAAGCTATTCTATAATTGCGAAAAACTACGTCTAAGGAAATTGCCTGCTATTACCCTATTCATATACGTATGAATACCGTCAATTAGACAACTTCGGTCATATTATGGTTAACACTGAGTACACATTCAAGACATAAAAGGCAATTATCAGGATCCTAAAGATGACACACTCATACAGGTCTACACACTCTACCTATACTCATGCATAACGACAACATCACCTACCAAGGGCCTACTCCTATACTGGAGATTGTAGGAAGATATATGCACATAAGGCAATTTATCTTGATTATACGTCTTGTTCATACTGTATATGGTACGTATTATTCTAAGTATAAAATCATTTGTATTAATATACTTAGATAATATCCATAGACTTATAGTTAGGTCCTTACATATCTAGATGAGATCTCGATTATGAGTAAGTAAGCGACCGAATAGAAATGTAAGTCTTAAACGGTTCGTGATCATAGATGTGTCGAGAACTGGATATCGACACATCGGATAGATCACTGTGTCTTCGTCTTACCTTAGGGTAATGGTGATCTCATAGTCATTCGACTTGGTGAAGTCGGAGACGAGACACATGTGCTCATTGGGGAATGAGTTCGCTGAACGACCAAGTTAGAGTTATTAAATGGTTAACTTTAATAATCTGTCTTTAATAACTCTAGGGTGATGATAGGTTAGTTGATCCTTAAGACCTGAAGTCATCTGTACCAACCTGTGAGCGAACGGTGTAGCTTAGACCCATGATCTAGCTTTGAGGACAAGTCCTGATGAAAGATCTTAGGTTGGGTTGCACCTGAAGCTCTCGAGGTAAGTAAGTGACTAAGATGGGATTCGTCACTTTCATTAAAGGGAAGTTAGTGTTACAGGCTCAGTACGGTCTTTATGTTAATCCTCGGCCGGGGTACGTTGCAAGTAGTACAACGTGTATATAATAAAGACCGCCGTATACTGACCAATGTTGTCTAATAGGGTTGACAGAAAACCATACCCTAGGCCAACAATAACACAGTCTTGACGAAGGGATTTTAGCTAACGGCATTCATCACTGACACAGCCAATGCAAACCCTATGATACTTTTGTCAAAGGGTCGATCACGTTATGATGACTCTGAAACAGGGACGACAGCTACTGCTCGTAGTGACCGTCGTCTAGGGGTTTCGAGCCCCAACATGTAGTAAGGTCAGGCTGTAGGCTCTCACACCGAGTAGTGTTCGTGTCTTAGTAATAGGAATATAGAGTAGAGAGAAATATCATTTGATGATATTGAATATTCACAAAGCTGTTGTGAATATTAGTCGCATTAAGCAATAGGGACAAAACGTTGCATTAGATGCAAACTTTGACTAAACGTGTTGTAAATTGGTTACGACGGATTTAGTAGGAACAAACAAGTTGGAAAGGGTTACCTAGATGACGGGATTGTCCCGGTCTAAACACAGGTTCAAACCGCGTCCAAATCAGAGCTCAAACGAGCCCAGAAACAGTTCAAGGGGAAGTGGGTTAGACCCACTGGGCCAAAAGGACCCATGAACAAAGACAACGGGCGCAGCCCGCTTGCTGCAACGGGCGCATGCCCGCTGCACAGCGGGCGCGGCCCGCTGTGTGCAGCGGGCCGCGCGCAGCCCGCCCGGTCCCCTTGGGCGGGCGCGCCCGCAACTTAAGTCAAATTAGGGTTTTTTGAAACCCCTAATGGCGGCTACGAATTTTGAGAAATTGCTAAACTTTGAGCAATTGTTTGAGGGGTCAAACGAAGTCGAAATTCGTCACCGTCAGTTCCTACGCGTTCACCATTCCAAGCTCTTCTGATTGATAGCTTGTTTGGTGTCTGAAGTTTAGTATGCAAGGAGAATTAATTAGTTAAAGTTTGACTTTATGAAAGGCTAACTTTAAAGTTGAAATTAAGTCAAATGGCTTAATTGATTTGCCCTCTTCATGCGGAATGTCCCACATTGCCCGCAACGAGTGAGTGAGTGCTCACTCCCTATATAAATAGGGGTGCACTCTCCTCGTTGAAACACACACCAGTCAACGATCGAGTAGCTCCAGAAATTTAGAGCAAGCTCGATCCGCGACTAAACTCTCTCTCTATTTTCCTGTTCTCTGGAGTAGTCCTAGCACGACTACAAAGGGGGTTTGGATCTGATCCGGACGTCTAAGACGCGGGTTTCTTCTCAAGTGAAACTTTCTACCGCGTGCGATCGGCTCGGAGGCGAAAGCAGCTCGGGCGGATCGGTGCGAGGGTGCGAGGCAGCTCAGGCAGATCGAGTCAACGCGGCTCGGCTACGAGGAGCTTCTCAAGACGGTGCGGTACATCTTGCATGCCCCAGTGCCAAGATTCCGGGTATGTGGTTAAGCATTTTTAGTGTAGATTTTATTAGTCGCTTTAGTGTAGATCCTTCTTGGGGTGGTCAGATCCACCCCAAGTTGGCATAGATCGGGCTAGGTTCTGGCTCCCCAGAGCCCAGCTAAATAGTTTAGCTAGTGTAGAAATTTTGATTTCTGTTTTTCCGCTGCGCTTTTGTGCCTCCGTGGTCCGTCCGACTTAGGACGGATACGGATCCGAGCTCTGGGGGTCCGCCAAAACCCCAACAGAGATAGCATGGACAACTACAAGGACTAATGTCTACATAGAAGAAGGAGACCGAAACCAAAAGCGACACAAAACAAGATCGAAAGAACGAAGTCAGGTAAGGCGAGGATAAGAAGATAGTCGGATGGACGGGACAAAAATATTGCTAAAAATGATTTAACGATGTAAGAAGGATTTTGTGCAAAATATGGTATCACATACCTTTAAAATTATATATATATATATATATATATATATATATATATATATATATATATATATATACTTAATAGTGGGCAGATGTAGCAATTTAAAATTTTGAAAAGAAAAAAAAATAAGACAAAGGAAGGATGGGTAGGGTGAGAAACGATTGTTTTGCAAGTGAAGACAGATTTACACAAAGATTTTGAAATGTGATCACGAAGAACATAGAACTGATATAATAATAATAATAGTTGGAGTTCTCTCTAGTGTAGAAAATATTCTAAAAGTATGTACGGTAAATGGTTAGAAATAGATTTTGTAGTCTAGAAAAAGTATAAATTGAATTATCAAAATGTTAACAAGGTTTTAAAACTGAAAATATGAAAGATACCAATTTGAAAATAAATACGAGGTAGTAACAACGAAAATTTACGACCAAGAGGGTTTCAAAGAATTTAAGCTGAGCGGAGGACTTAATAAGGAATTTCGAAAATACTTTTAGAGGAAGCAGACTTGGCAGAGGAAAAGACTCGATGGATCAACGATACTCGTCAGGAACGATTACGTGAATCGGGAGAAAGGAAAAGATCGCATGATGGATACACTTAGGATATGATTTACGAAGCTACGATGGAATTCTTCGGTCGATCACACGAAAGGGTAAAGATCAGGTAAACGCTAGAAGTCAGGGATTCTAATTTATCGGGCTGTCTAAAGATCAGGGCCAGCTCAAAACTAAAACTTCCTAGTGAACTAGACTGTAATTAGGATCTAAGGGAAGGTTCCTAAGAGAATCAAGGTTACGTTCTGCTGGGTCCGAAGTCGATGGAGCTGGGCGAGCGACTAAACTAAAAGAAGGATTCTAGAAATCTAATTTGGTCAGAGCTAGGGAGGGAGAGGCTGCTAAGATATCCTAAGACGGGTACGGCTAAATCTTAACTAAGGTGTCTGACTATCCACTGGGACGTCTACCTAAGTCTTCCTACCATCTAAGACTGGGTAAACCTAATTTAGACATGTACATGGACATTAAATGAATGCGATACTCTTATTGTTCCGAACTTTTGCAGGATGTGCATGGGCCACCACTAAAACCTGTCACGCCCCGCTTCCTAAAAATTACGGAGGCGAAGCGTGACAAGGCCCGCTTAGGCCGGAGCTGAGAAGCTCGGACCCAATAAGCGTCTGTAGGGGTACCATTTTAAATGTTTTCAGGTTCTTGCATTTATAAAGTTCGAAACAGTAAAAGTACAGAAAGAAAGTTGCATTCATTAACAACAAAATTTTAATATCCAGCGAGTACAAAAATCTGAAAAAAAAGTGGGAAGCCTAAGCATGGCAACAACTAGCGAAAAAGCAACTAAAGTAGTAACCTCTGAAAAGTGACGACTGAAAGGTCCTCAAGGTCTGGTCCTCGTCAGGCACGTACTCTGGGTCGACGTCCTCGGTAAGTCTGCCTCGTCCACGAACTCTGGCTGGACACCTGATGTACAGTACCCAAGAGAAAAAGGAACTGTACGTCAGGGAAAGTCTACAAGAAGGGTTAGACTTTACCGCAAGTGTACCGAACTATTAAACAACAGTTTACTGGTTGATTAGCATGCGGGGGTTATAACAGACAGTTTACTGGTTGATTAGCATGCTGAGGTTATAACTGAATAACACAAAAGAAGTAGACGTAGCAGGAAAGTAAAGCGTAGTAGTAGTCGTAGCGTGTGCTACCAACCACGGGACTAACCTAACAGGTGTCAAGACAAGTCGGGACGTGACGGGACAAGACAAGACAAGACAAGACAAGTGAGACACTAAAGGGTTCACGCCTTACGGTTCGAGGGGGATCAGACCCTTTGTCACACCCCGCTTCCCTAAAATGGAGACGAGACGTGAGAAGGTCCGCATGAGAGTGGAGCTGTGAAGCCCCAAACCCGATAAGCGTCAATAAAACATAAGCAGGTCCCTGTAACCACAAACGGAACAACAATAATAACACAAGGAGAGACTGAAATAAAATTCTCATGTCCCATAATTGTCCAACATGAAAGGTAAGTTCGACATCCAGAAAAGCCACCAGGCTAAAAGAAAGAGTCTAAAGGCCCAGAACAAGGCCAACAAAAGCAACGACGTAACAAAGTATATGTGCTACACACCGACAACAAAATAGTAGCCTAAACAAAAGGGAAAACACAACGAAGACACTAGGACTGGTCCCCAGTGTCCACGTACTCCCCGTCAAACACAAGCTCGGGCTCGGCGTCAGCAAACACCTCGTCCTCAACGGGGTACTCAGGCTCAGGATCAAACATGTGTCATGATCACTCCTTATTTTACACCTTTTTCCCGCATGTTTGCATGCCATTTAGATCGTCCAAATCATGTTTTTCACGATATATCGACGATATTGCGATGCTTTTCACGATTTGTTGTTTTTGTCGCATTTCAGGTGATTTGGAGCGATTCGGAGTGATCTCGAGATATGCCTACTCCAGAGTGTCACCGATGACCTCACCGCGGGGTATTTTGCTGTTGGAGAGGAGCGGAAGAAGAAAGAACGTCGCAGGAGCGACGAGGAGGCCAAAACAAGCTGTTTGGGCATTTTTGGTGTCCCACTTGGCCGAGTGAAGGAGTCACTCAGCCGACCAGCGAGACACCGCTCGGCCGACCAGATCGGATACGCTCCATACGTGCACTCGACCGAGCAGCGGAAGCCACATCGGTCGAGTGACGAGATCCCGTCCGCCCGAGTGGCACCCAGACGACGCATGTCAAAAATCGCCAACTTACTGTTTTTCGTCTGCCTGAGCTTCAGAAGACCCACTCGGCCGAGTGGCAAATGCCGACCGCCCGAGTACCAAGAAGCCAGCGGCCGAGTGACAACTCACTCGGCCGAGCGACTCCCGAAGTGAAGACCCCCGAAGACCCAGACTTACTGGAAATTTACAGGGTTTCTCACTCGGCCGAGCGACTTTTGTCACTCGGCCGAGTGCGACACGCTGCCTGTAGCGAAAATTGCGGATTTCAGGCTGCGCGGGGGCATTTTGGTCACAGTTTTTTGGACGATTTTGGGGGGTATTTAACCCCTGTTTTTACCCTAGTTTTGGGGGGCTTTTCCTTTAGATTTTTGCAGCTTTTTAGATTAACTTTTTAGCTTTATTCTTGTGATTGGAGAGGAGACAAAAGTGGATTTTTGTTGAATTATTTGAAGAACTCCATTGGTTTGTGTCTCTCTTCTCTAAAAATTCTATTTTTATTGCATATCTCAATAGTGTGATGAATTCTCTTATTAATTTCATTGATTATTTTTGTGTTTGTGCTATTAATTGTGAGTAGTCTCCACGTCTTGGGGCGTGGGGATGAACCCTACGAGCCCAATTTCAGATTTGTGATGAATTGGTAGAAATTTTGCTAGAATTGCTATTAGGGATTAGATTGGGATCAATTTACTACGGATGGCTAGGTATTCATATCGATTGGGATTTGCAAGAGATTGGATCCCAATTAGATAGGAAACCCTAGAAATCCGAATTGGGTTGGA
Source organism: Scilla litardierei (assembly GCA_030789695.1). Classification (NCBI taxonomy): domain Eukaryota; kingdom Viridiplantae; phylum Streptophyta; class Magnoliopsida; order Asparagales; family Asparagaceae; genus Scilla; species Scilla litardierei. The sequence goes on along the minus strand of JAULAV010002713.1, from coordinate 12,014 downwards.
GTCGAATTTCCGTAGTATCGGTTTGCAAGAGATTGGATCGATACTAGGGTTTCCGGTTGTAATCCCATGCCGATACCCGTTTGCAAGAGATTGGACGGGTAGGAACTATCCCAACCTAGGTCGTGGCCCGAGTTTGCATGAGAGTGGGCTCGGGGCGCGATTGAACGATGATGTTGATCCTAATGCTAGCTTCCCTAGGCTAGGGTTTGCAAGAGATTGGACCCGAACCTAGGATAGCTATAGACCGGCAACAGCGCGAGAGCGTGAGCTAGGTATTACATTCAGTTGCAACTAGTTCATCCAAAATTTTATTCTAGAAATTTCGATACCAATGAACCACATTGACGGGATACGGTGAGTATCGGGGATTCCCCATTCCCTAGACGTTCTTTGTTTGATTTGATATTTCCGTACTTTGTCTGACGATTGTAACAGGATCGCCAAAGGCAAATTTCTCTCTTCTTAATAGCCAGGTTGATTTGAACAAGCACGGTCATTCGTCCTCCCTGTGTTCGATAACCCGCTCGCCGCTATACCGTGCGCTTGCGGTAAAACTACAACCGTTCTTTGGGTTACATTCCGGAGCGATCAAGTTTTTGGCGCCGTTGCCGGGGAGACGATTGCGTTTGATCTTACCACCCTAGCTATTTCTTTCTTTTTATTTTTATTTCTTTATTTTTTTACCTAACCCTTCCATTGTGTTAATCATTTCTTTGAAACTCTGTTTTCTCATTGCATGTACACGAGATCTACAGCGGACCCTGAAGCTATATTATTTGATCCCGAGATTGAACGTACCGCGCGGAGAATTAGAGCGGAGAGGAGACAAGATCAGGAAGGGAGGTTTATGACCAACCCGGAAACTGCGGACCAATTAGCGGCAAGAATGGCAAGGATAATTTCTATTCGCGATAGGCTCCGGCCTAAGACCTCTTCTACGACCTCATCCATTGCCATGCCGGAGTTGGCGGCTGACAAGAACTTTGAGCTGAAGACTGGACTAGTGGTTCTGATGCAGCAGGATCCATTTCATGGGAATGCCCATGAAAATCCCCACTACCACATCCAATTATTCTTGTCGAAGTGCGCCACATTTCAGATGCCGGGGGTCTCCATCGATGCCATCAGAATGCGTCTCTTCCCCTTCACGCTAAAAGACAAGGCACTCTATTGGTTGAGGACGCAAGCTGATGGAGTCTTTACCACTTGGGACGAGTTGGCGAGTGCATTCATTGACAAGTTCTATCCGCCCTCCAAGACGGTGAAGATCCGGAGCGCTCTTATGTCCTTCAAGCAAGGACCCCAAGAGACGCTCTATGAGGCTTGGGAGCGTTTCAAAGATCTGCATCATCAATGCCCGCACCATAGCATTGAAGATTGGGAGCTAGTTCATAGCTTCTACAATGGTCTCCAACCGGGGACCAAGCAAATTATTGATGCCGCGGCAAATGGTGCTATCTTATCAAAGACTCCCGAAGAAGCTACGGCACTAATTGAGGAGATGGCCTCAAACAATCAACAATGGGGCGATGAGCGAGGACACTCTACGTCCTCCTTGAAGCCAACTAGTATCTATGAGGCGAAGGCCGTAGCAGAGCTTACAAGCAAGTTTGATTCTCTCCACAAGGTAGTGGAGAGACTGGAGAAGTTTATCACGGAGCCCCAAGGAACCCCTTCCACCTCCGCACCAACGAACCAAATGTGTGATTGGCAAGACCAATCTCAAGCCATGTACTTGGGAGGAGAGCAAGGAGAAGGATCCTTGGAGCAAGTACAATATGTCGCGGGGAACCAAGGATATTGGGCCAATTCGGCCACAAGAAATCATCCCGGTTTCTCTTATGCCAACAATGAAGGGGCTTTGAACCCGCCACAACAACCACCTCAACAAGCTCGACCACCACCACCCCAACAACAACACTATCCACCGAGGGGGCCTCAACAACAAAATTTCCAGCCGAAGCAACAAGTTCCACCTTATAGGCCGTCCGGATACAATCAAGGGTGGAGAGATCAAAATCAAAACCCTCCACAAGCTCAACAACAATCCGACTTTGAAGCTAGAGTGGAGGTGTTTATGGTCGATTAAAAGAAGGTCAATACTACCTTGAAGGCGGGGCAAGACTCCCTTACAACCGTTGTGGCTCAAATATCGGAGCAATTGGCGTTGCTCAATCGGAATACTCAACAATTACCGGCACAACCCGAGCAAAACCCACGGGGCAACACCGGCCACATCAATGCCGTGGTTGCCGTTACTACTAGAGGCGGGAAGGACACCATCCCCGCCATGATCACTACCGAGGAGCCCGTGGAGGAAGGTTTAGAGCCAATTGAGCCGGTAGTTGAAGTTGAGAAGGAGAAAGAGCCGCAAGAAAAGGAGAAATCTAGAGCAGAGCAATTGATTGAGGAGAGGCGCTTCATGCCACCGGTCCCATTCCCCCAAAGGCTCGCTAGAGCGAAAATGGAGAAAAGGCTAGCAAAGTTTCTCGAGTATCTGAGAGGAGTTAGCCTCAACATTCCCTTCCTCGACGCCATCGTGGAAATTCCCACATATGCTAAATTTCTAAAGGATTTGATTTCGGGGGGAAGAGGAAGGAAAAGATCATGCTAGCCGAGGAGGGCTCTTGGTTCACTAAGAGAGAGAAGGAACCGGCCAAATTCAAAGATCCGGGGAGTTTTCGAATTCCTTGCACCTTGGGTGGCGTCGATCTACAAAAGGCGTTGGTGGATTTAGGGGCTAGTGTAAGCCTCATGCCTCTCTCCATGTTCTTAAGGCTAAACACCGGGACGAAGTTGAAACCTACCGACATGCGGATACAATTAGCCGATGGACGGATAACAAGGCCGGTAGGAATCACCGAGGACATCCCGCTACAAGTCCTGGGGGGAATATGCTTGCCATGTGACTTCGTGATCATGGACGTTAAGGAGGAGGGAGATACGTCATTGATACTTGGACACCCGTTCCTCGCCACCGCCGGTGTGATTGTCGACGTGCGAGAAGGTACCCTAACTTTGAACGTCGGTAACATCGAGGTGGAGCTTCACATTCCTAAGGCTATGAAACACATGCCTTACCACGAGGAGCTTGACTACATGGACCTCCTTGATGAGGTAATTAAGGAGGCGATCCCTCACTCCATTGGCGCTCTATTCGATGAGGATTTTGAGGAAGGCCCAGATTTAAGCCAAGAAGAGAAGAAAAATGATTCCCCTGACCTCTCTGCTGAAAATGATGAAGGCGACGCTGATGTCGCAAGGATTCGAGAGCTCTGCAAGCTCTCGAAATTAAAGTCTCCGAAGAAAGCTCCGCCGATACAGAAATCGGCGTCACCGTTGAAGCCGTTGACCGGAGCAAATGCTAGCTTGGGGGAGCCTCCCCCCCACACTATTCGAGACGGGAGACCACCGAGGGAGAACACGCCGCCGCAACTTCCGAATCCAAGCGTTCTCCCCGGAAAGTTTGATGGGTGCATCTCATATGCACCAAACATCCCGCATTAATTGAAAATCATAGGGGATCGAGCTCACGACCTTAAACGAGCGCTTTTCGGGAGGCAACCCGACGGAGAGGGGAACGAGGTACCCATCATTAGGAGGATGCACGAGGCGTCGAGGAGCGCCACAGGAAGGTGCTCGATGCTTAGGAGGAAGATGAAATCGACTGGAGGAAGAAAGACGGAGTTTAGAGCCCAAACGAAGACAAACAGCAGAAAACAAGGCTCACTCGGCCGAGTATACTAGTCACTCGGCCGAGCACACAAGTCCGTCCGGCCGAGCCGCTCACGAACGAGGGAAGTCTGTTGTACCCAACTCTCTGTTTATTTTCTTGATTTCAGTATAACTGCTACTCGGCCGAGTATATATATTCACTCGGCCGAGTAAAACGGATACGCTCCTAAGGCGAGTCTTGCCGAGTAGCTTGAGCCACTCGGCCGAATGGACTTACTCCACTCGGCCGAGGCTGGCAAGGCCACTCGGCCGAAGCGAAAGCGGGTAGGGATTTTCCATTGATCTCGCTCGGCCGAGTGACCCTGTCACTCGGCCAAGTCGTAACTTTTCCTATAAAAGGGGGCGGGGTCGGGCTCGTTTTTCGAAACGACACAAACCGCAGATCGCCCGACCCCTCAGCTCCCTCGCCCAAACCCCTCGCTCACTCGCCCGACCGTCGCCCCCGCGCCGCCGCTCAGCCACCCACCGCTGGCCGAGACGCCACCGCTCCTCGCCCGAGTCGCCGTCGGCGGCCACGTCTCCGGCCACCTCCGGTATCGCTTATTAGCCTATTTTTCCTCTTTTTGTGTATTTTTCGAGGATCCATGTGCCTAACGAACCCCAAACCTAAATTAATTTCTATTTCTATCTATTATACCCCTAATGCTCCATACGTTTTGAATATTACCAGTTGATATCTCCATTTCATGCGCAGGTCATTTTTGGGAGCTTAGGTGTCACGCCCCGCTTCCCAAAAACGTGGAGGCGAAGCGTGAGAAGGTCCGCTCAGACTTGAAGCTACAAAGCCGCAAGTCCGATAAGCGTCAATCACTTTAAACTGCAGGTCCTTGCAACGCGAAACAAAACAAAGATAATAATAACGAAAGAGACAAAAAGAACATCTCAGAATATCCAGAATAACAAATCTCAACATCGCAGAAAAAGCCACCATGCTAAAAGAAAGAGAGTCTAAAAGAGGCCCAGCATGGCCAACAAAATTACAAAGTACAGAAACAAAGTAATGGTGCAAGCACCGACATCTAACAGTAACCTAAAGCAAAAGCAGCACCAACAGTCTCTAAAACTGGTCTCCGGTGTCCACGAACTCCTCGACGAACGTAGGCACAGTGTCAGCAAACACCACGCCCTCAACAACTGTCTCTGGCTCAGGGTCTAACATGTGACACCCAAAGAGAAAGGGGCACATGTCAGCAAGTCTGGAAGACTTGTGCAAGTGAAACTGAAAGTACAAGTAAGAGCAACCTAGCAGTTCTAGCATGATGCAATGACATGGCAGTTAAAGTATGAGTGCAGCAGGTAAAGTAAAGTAAAGTAAAGTAAGAGCATGGCATGGCATGGATGACAAGTATTACATGAATCTTTCACAAGACAAGTACAAGACAAGGAAAGTAAGCACCTCGTGCACAGAGATTCCGTCTTTTGGCTAGAGTGGCTGCGCGGGCCAACTCCTAAGCTCAAGTGAACGTTTATCCCTACCCCTCCACGTGTGTCGAGCCAGGGCCTTACCCCCGAACTTGGAATGCTCGCTTCTGGACCACGAGCCAGAAAGTGTGTAAACAAGTATGGCGTAGGGGTGGACCTAGCCGGACAAGTAGTACGAGGACAAGTATTGTAGCGTGTGCTACGATGCAACAATCAATGCATGGATGACATGGCATGACAAGTAGTAAAGCGTACAAGTAAGAAAAGTAAACGTGACAGTTTAGCATGCATGAATGACAAGTTTAAGGGTTGGATCTAGCTTCGTTGTCAAGCTAGATCATTTAGGTGACGGATCTAGTTTCGTTGTCAAACTAGATCAAGTAGGCGTCTAGCCAGCTATCATTTCACTGACTAGTCTCTTTTACGCTAAAAGCAAGGAAGTGGCCTAAAAACATGGCCCTACACAAGAGTTGGCAAGTTTCACTTGCCTGCAACTATCACGTCAAGAAAACACCGTCCAACGAGTCCAAAGACGCGATTCCTACGTGCACAAGTCCACCGGCCTACATCCGTTTTATTAATCTTGATTAGTGATTGCTAAAACATTTAAAATACTTTAAAATACTGATTTTTAATCTTGGTTAGCATGCAAATTGGTTGGGGGTCCTAGGGGTGCAAAACGTTACCTCAACACGACGCGAAAGCTACACCGGCGTCGGGTAGCGACGCCGGGGGTTGGAATAAAAGATCGCGCTCCAAGTCCAAATTCCAATTAGATTCCTCGCTGGAAATTTCAGAGCAATCAATCCGGGCGATGATTCCAGATTCCAAAGCTCGCACGTGCGACGACGGGCTACGACGTGCGACGACGTCGTACGCGGCAAGTCGTCGAAGAGAACGCACCTAGGTGGGGCCCACAGTAGTCCTAGGGGCCTTTGGGGGACCCACAATAACTCTGGAGAACTTGGGGGGCCCACGGTGGCAAGCGGTGCGACGGATGCGGGGTTGCGACAAGTGGCTCTCGGTCGTACTCAGCCAATGCAGGGGATTCTCTCGGTCGCTGCGGGGAAACGGAGCTGTGCGGCGCTTTGGGTCGGTCGCAGCAGCGGGGGCGGGGAGATTCTTCGGTCAGACCAGTAGGGGGCTTCGGTCGTACGCTTGGAATGCGAGGCGGGCGATGTTGCAACGTTGCAACGTTGCAACGTCGGTCGCTGCGGGCGAGGCGACCGGTCAGACGCTGTGCGGAGCGGGGGGAACGAAGCGGGCACGGTGCAGAGCGCTGTGCGGAGCGGGGTGCGGGCCAAGCAGTCGGTCAGACCGAGGGAACGGGGCAGGCGCTGTGAAGCGATGCGGGCGGCGATGGGTACGGGGGCTGCTGTCGGTCGGAGCGGGGGAACGGGGGCGTTTTTCTCGGTCGTGCGGCAGCTGAACGTCGCAACGTTGCGACGAATCGTCGCAACGTCCAATTTGAGTTTTGGAGGAGGCTAGGGCTAATTTCTTGCGAAAATAGGTCTTGCTAGGGGTTGCTTATATAGTATAGACGGGTTGACTTGGTCTAGGGCTAAATCTAATAGGATTAGAAGTTCAAAAAGATTTAAAATTTGAAATCCAACTACTCCAACTCATCCAAGGGTTTGACCTGGTCCAAATGAGCTGGAAATTGGCTCAAAAATTCTTTAAAACGTTTAAAACTTAAATAAATTTTATTTGGCCGAAAATAATTTATAAATTAATTATTAAAAATAATATAAAACTTGTAAAAATTATAAAAGTGGTCAAATAAACTCCAAAAATTATAAATTAAATATCGCTGTGATCGTGGTGACGAATGTGAGCTAACTAAGAAGACGGATCTCAAATTCGACTTCGGACGACGAAACTAAAAATAGAAACGTCTCCCGTCAAAAGTGAAAATCGTCACGTCTCATCGAGTAAGTTTAAATTGTGGAAAAACGACTCGAGAAGTGTCGTTCCAAGATAGTGCCAATATTTAATACTCTCAGAGACGTTCGCAACGGCATATCACACAAAAGTATTCAAAATCAAACAAAGTCTAAGCCGAACACGTGCACGGTCAAAAGCACGTGCACGAAAAACATACAACGAAAAGTGGTCGTTACATCCTCCCCACCTTAGAATAAAGTCCGTCCTCGGACTTTCTAATATTGCAAAGCGCTCTAGTAACTACCCCAATCAAGTCATATAATAGTTCAACCAGTTATAGTCATTACAAGTGCTTACATATGCATTAGGTAGTCAAACATTAACACTACCAACACGTATATATATACATTCACATACGTCATATACTTATACCTATTATTGTCAGTCAAATCCATACACGTATTTCAATCACGTATATAAGCATGCACCCCTTATATAACTACCACCTACCTAATCACAAACAATATTTCAGATACTCATATAAGTAGGATCTCACACTAGCAAATATAATCATTGCTCTACCTATATGTAGCTACCTATGCACAAACATCAAGGGTATACTACCCTCTAATATTCATCCAATACCAACATCTCAATACATATAGTCACACCATATCATTATTAAATCAAGTTCACCATATCTAATATAAATTCACCACTACTATAATTTCATAATATATATAGTCATTCAATGCATTCCATTATTTCGCCATACATTCACATACGTACGGCCCTATAACTGTATTTACGACACGCCACATATGCCATAGTCAACAATACCTATAACTAAGCACATACTTACCCGTGCATGGTGCACACCCATACACGCTAACTTTTCATTCACGTATTCCAATCATATTATTATATAACTAGCACACTTACACACCTAGTTTTAGCTAGTACACATACGTTCACACAACCAGCCCTAATAAATAACTATACCACAAGACTAACCCTATAACTATATACTGGTGTAGCGACCCACAATCATGTGCGTAACATAACCAGGCACAAACACTCCTATCACTATACATGCATCAAACATCGCTATATTCAAACTACAAACATACATTCAATGTACTTAGAGTATACCCACTCAAGCTTGAGTGAGACTCAGTACACACATCAGAATATTCTATATACGTAACACGACATTCATACCTATACCAATACCACTCCCCTATATATACATCTACCAATACAACCGTATACATTTCATAGATCAATCACACTTAATATTTAGTCAGGCAATACTTACGTAGTTCAATCACTCTATATACCATAATAATACAGACATCAGCACACGTATAATTATAATATACTCCTTAGTACAAACATTCACCGTATAGTCACACATAAATAATGTATATATTCACACCATAGCCTACTACCTATAATTAGTATACTAACACATTCACACATACATAATTAAGATGTGCAATAGTCGTGTATACCTCACGGTATGCACGCATGCAACATCCCGCAAAAGCAAGCAATACCAATCAAAATTATAATCTTACTACCATATGTATATCACCTATATACCCATGCAACAAAACATAAATACTTACGTATAGGCACCATATATATCTACCTACGAGCACATACTCACTCGTACTAGTATATAGGTCACTCAATAAGCCTACTCTCTTAACCATACGTACTCTTATTATTATCACTACTAACATACACATAGCTTTACCAATCATTTTATTTCAACCATTATAAGTATCTCTTACTACATACACAACTTAGATATTTCAACGCTAACTCTTATATACACAAGCATCCCTAGTATAGTATAGCTATCCACACAAAATCTATAACTACTAACACACAACAACTTCATACTATCACGAATAACTCCGAGTATATATATATCACACAAGAGGCAAACATCAATATACTATGGGGATACACTCATTCAAGCCCACGTACACAACTTAGGTACGTGCACTACGACTACCTCACAAGGTCCAAGGGTCTACTAACAATTAAGGGTTGACACAGACATTGACGGACCCTAAGGGCTAAGCAATAAAGAGAGGTCGAGAGCGTGACGAGGGAAGGATCGATAAGCACGAGTTCAGATAGGACAAATACAAGGAGACGGCTTGGTTAGGGAAAACATTGGCTCAATGGTGATGTTTAGGTCGAGGGGAAAAAGGAGATGTAGTGATGCTTATATAGGAGGGGAAAAAGAAAATAGGGTAAATATCATAAGCTAAAATACGCAAAATTGAAAACTGTTGTACTTCAAAAATTGGAATTCCTCATCTGTATAAAATATTTGAAAATCGATAAAGCGAGTTGAAATAAGTTTGAGTCGAATATTCATAATAAGAGAAAATGTTTTATTGCTTTATATAAAATCAATGTAAAAGGAAGTAAAATCATTTACACGAATATTAAGGTCGAGGTTTTAGGAATCTTATACGTTAGTAATTTAATACAATGTTGTCAAAAAGTTTTTGAAAGTCAAAGAATGAAATCAAGTAACGGAAGAATCTAAACTCATGTTAAATGCTTCAAAACTTTAGGCTATGGAAAATTTTAAAATGATCAATTTGAAACTGCTTTTAGAGAACCAGGGTTTGCCAAAAATGAAAAAAAAACTGATTTACGCAAGGTTCTTAATATACGAGCTCAACAAGTCTGGCACGGATATAAAAATAATTGAAATTCAATTTTGTTTAAAAAAATTTTTTTTTCCTAAAAGCGTGTATGGTGAGCGGAAAGAAAATAATAGTAACTGAGCATAAGAATTATCAAGATCGAATAGCAAATCTTTAAAATCAAATCAGGGAGGGTCTAAAGCAGGAAGAGGCTATGAAAATAGTAATTTTCCAAAAATCTGAAGTAGCGAAAACACTACTACAGATTTGGGCTTGGGTAACGCCACTTAGATAGCGCTTTTAAAAAGCGCTATCTAAGTGAGCTCTTGTATAGCGCTTCTGCACTTATAGAAAATAAAAATAAATCAAAATTAAGTTAAAAATCACTTAGATAGCGCTTTTTGTTAAAGCGCTATCCAAGTAATACCTTACATAGCGCTTTTTGTTAGCGCTATGGTATTAACCGTTACGTAAGCACTTTTTTTAAAAAAATATGCATATAACAACCTTGGATAGCGCTTGAAATTACAGCGGCCGCCCATCTGTTTCGTTTCCCCCTTTTTATTCCCTGCCCTAGTTAACCTTCACACATAGTTCATCTCTCTATCTCTTTCTCTCTTTCTTGGTTTGGGTTTGTGCGGTTGTCGGCAACACGAGGGGAGGAGGGGCGCCGCGCCCTCCTCATTCACTCTCATCATCCGATCCGTAATTCTTCTTTCGTTCAAGGTATGTTTTGTTCACTCATCTTCAGATCTTAATCTTTCATTCTTCTCTGTTCTAAGAATTCTTGTCTCTTATGGTCAGCAGCTTGTTTTTCAAATCAAGATCCGAGGTTGCTACATCGTTTTTGGAATAAAAAGGGGGAGAAAGGAAGCTGATGCCGACGATAGAGGAGGAGATGGACCGGCGGTCGTTCTTCTACAGCCTGCAGATGCCATTCATGAGGACGGGTTCAAGAACAGGGCGCCGCAGTTCGCCTTCGTGCGGTGCAAGAACGTGGCGCTGAGGGTCGACTCGGTCCCTTGCTAAAGGGCTCTCATTCCCCAAGTCATGTGAACAACCATGAAACTACAGGACATCATATTGCAATTATCAGAGGTATGTCGTTGTCAAACTTCTTGTTGAACCATCCAGAGAGATAGAGACAAAACACTTCGCAAGGAAGGAGGGATGCAAGTATTTTGGTATGAAGTTTTATAGGCTTTAGTTCTTTAATGGAGCTGAATCTTATCAGAATACTGTAACGTGCCTAATTGGAGCTAATCTTAGAATGTGGAACCTCAAACATCAATAGCTTATTTGATCTGAAAGAAACAAGATCTTTTTCCCCCATTCTGAAAGAAACAAGAGGAATGTCTTGAGTATCAAGTGGTCCGTATATTGTAATTTCACTAATTTGTATGACTGACTTTAGAATAATTTGTTAGTAAGAGTTTTGTGCTTATTTTTGAGAAGCAGTAAAACTCATTACTTATTTGGACAAAGGATGGTTCACAACTTTGAATTAAATTTACAGTAGTGAATAATTTTACTGGACACTATTATGGTTAAATATTTTTCTTGTTAGGAATCCAATGTGGGTCTCCGTTTCATTTTATCAGAAGGATGATGTTGTACAGGGAACTAAAATTGTCTGCTTTTATATATTCTTCTTGTCTAGCAAACATGGCATATGTTTACTGACCTCCCTTTAATTTTGGCAGGAATCTACCAGCAACTTGTCATTTGAGGCCTGAAAACTTACCTGACGCAGTTGGCGCAGAATCTGCAGATGGTGAAGCATGAATCCCATATAATTCCACTGTAAGAATCCTTGTCTTTTAATAAACTTTTAGCTTCAAATATTTAACTGATTATTCACATTTGTCATCTGTTAATCAATGACATGTTAAATGATTACAAGTGATCCTCATATGAGTCTTTAAATATTGTTGATTTTTCTGAGAACTAGCAGTATTTTGAAGATTATATGATCGAAATAAACAGAGTATTGATTATTATTGTCAACTATTCCTTCTGAATTGCCATGATGCAACATTTCATATGTTGGTATATGAAAATTCATAGACAGCTAAATATCCAGAAATCATCATTTTTACTGAACCCAATTGCAATTTCGTCTCAGATGGAAACGTTGGCATCATATTTCGGCCTTGACCAACAAAAACACAGGTAAGGCTCGTCGAATATAATGAGCCAAGTTAATGTTGTTCACAATTTTGCTTATCGAGACATAACACCATTTATCTCATGCAGACGCCTAGATGATGTCAGGATGAACTTGGAGGTTCTCAAGCA
>JAULAV010002712.1:0-12790 GCA_030789695.1 Scilla litardierei | reverse complement strand
AGGGAAATTTAGAAAGCCAACTAGTCGGTTCAAGAAGGCTTGCCGACCGACTGGATCGTCATCTAGTCGGTCGGTGCCCCTTCTTACACCGGCTAACGTGCACCAAAAGTACCGATATGGAGCGCGGAGCTCCGGGATCGATTCTTAAGACTCCTAGGCTTGATCTAACAGTAAGATATGACCGATACGAAGCCCGTCACGAATGACTTACTCCAAAATCGACGATCAACGGAAGAAGCTAAGAAAATACGATGAAACGATCCAAAATGAAAGCTACGGGGACGAAAACCACACTCGAGGAGAAAATCCACCAAAACATATAATATAATATAATAAATCCGGATACATGAAACCAGTCGTTACATCCTCCCTAACTTAAGAAAAATTCCGTCCTCGGAATTTCCCAACACTCACGTGTCCGGGAACAAAAGTGGGAAACGCTCTCGCATCTCATCCTCATTCTCCCAAGTAGACTCTCCAGGCGAGCCGTGTCGCCACATCACACTCACAAGATTGACAACCTTGTTCCGAAGTGACTTCTGACGCCTGTCCAGAATCTGCACTGGCTGCTGGTCATACGTCATATCGGGGTGAACGGTAATCTCCGAAAAATCCACAGCATGAGATGGATCGCTAATGTATCGACGAAGCTGCGACACATGGAAAACATTGTGAACTCCCTCCAAAGATGGCGACAAGGCTAAGCGGTAAGCTACCTCGCCAACTTTCTCCAGAATGTCAAACGGTCCAATGTATCGCGGGCTCAACTTCCCTCGCTTCCCAAAACGAATCACACCATGATTCAGGGAAATCTTCAGAAACACATGGTCGCCCGGCTGAAACTCCAGAGGATGACGTTTAGCATCCGCCCAATGCTTAAAACAGTCCTGAGCAATTCTCAACTTCTCCCTAATGTTCCTGACAATATCCACGGCCTCCACAATCATCTCAGGTCCCAACAACTCCCGATCACCAACGTCATCCCAACTCAATGGCGATCGACATTTCCTCCCATAAAGAGCGGCGAAAGGTGCCATGCCAATAGACGCCCGGAAGCTGTTGTTGTAAGAAAACTCCACCAGATGTAGATGGTCCTCCCACGAACCCTTGAAATCCAACATGCACGCCCTCAACATGTCTTCCAAAATCTGAATCGTCCTCTCGGACTGGCCATCCGTCTGCGGATGGTACGCCGTGCTGAAACTCAGACGCGTACCCAAACTCTTCTGCAAACTCTGCCAGAACTGAGATGTGAACCTCGTGTCTCTGTCTGACACGATACTCACGGGGACTCCGTGAAGTCACACAACCTCCTGCACGATTCACGTTACATCACTATCCAAACTAGGAAAAGGAAATAAAAACGGAGAGTTAAAGAATTTACCTCCATATATCTCCTCGCTAGCGCCTCAGTGGACTGTCCCACTCGGAATGGAATAAAGTGCGCGGATTTGGTCAATCGGTCCATGATCACCCAAATCGCGTCATTCTGCTTCGGACTCCGAGGTAGTCTAGTCACGAAATCCATAGTGATGTGTTGCCATTTCCACTCCGGAATCAGAAGCGGTTGTAGCAACCCGGCCGTACGTTGATGCTCTGCCTTCACTTGCTGGCAAACTAAACACTTGGCCACACTCCGAGCCACACTCCTCTTCATGCCATGCCACCAATAGTTCAGACGAAGATCCTGGTACATCTTGGTGCCACCAGGATACACAGAGTACGACGAACTGTGTGCCTCCACCATCAACTCCTCTCTAATATCCACAGCTGGCACACACAACCTGGCTTCAAACCTCAGCGAGCCATCCTCATGAATCAAAAAGTCAGTCCGCAGACCGGCTTCCACCTGCTCCCGAATCTTCACCAACTTCGGATCCTCAGCCTGGCCAGCCTTAATCCGATCCACGATCGTCGACTGCACCTGCATGTACATCAACGACGAAGCCTCACCAGGAAGACCAATCTCCACACTAGACTCGCAAAAATCCTGCTTCAATCTCCACTGCGAGGACAAAACCATCACCGCTGGAAGCCTACTCAGCGCATCAGGAACCACATTCACCTTGCCAGGGTGATACTGCAAATCAATATCATAATCTGCCATGAGCTCCAACCATCGACGCTGTCGCATGTTGAGCTCCTTCTGAGTAAAAATATACTTCAAGCTTTTATGATCGGTGAAGATCTTCACTTTCTCACTCAGCAAGAAGTGCCTCCAAATCTTAAGAGCAAACACAACGGCAGCCAACTCCAAATCATGCGTCGGGTAATTCTTCTCATGAACCTTGAGCTGACGAGACGCATACGCCACAACATGCCCGTGCTGATGCAGCATGCAACCGAGACCATTGCCAAAAGCATCGCAAAAGATCTCAAATCCACCGCTGCGATCAGGCACAACAAGAATAGGGGCAGTCGTCAGCCTCTCCCTCAAAACACCAAAAGCATTCTCACAATCACCCGACCAAACAAAAGGTATATCCTTCCGCGTCAACCTGGTCATCGGCTCGGCAATACGGGAAAAGTCCTTAATGAAATGGCGATAGTAACCGGCAAGTCCAAGGAAACTCCGAATCTCAGATGCAGACGACGGAACAGGCCACTCTCTGATGGCCCTAATCTTCTCGGGATCCACTGAAATACCATCTCCAGTCACCACATGCCCCAGAAAAGCAACTCTATCCAGCCAAAACTCGCACTTCGAAAATTTAGCATACAACCGATGCTTCCTCAAAATCTCCAACACCGTCCTCAAGTGCGAGGCATGCTCTTCCTCTGACTTCGAATAGATCAGAATGTCGTCAATAAAGATAACGACAAACTTATCTAAAAAGTCGTAGAAAATCAAGTTCATCAGATTCATGAAAACTGCGGGTGCATTAGTTACGCCGAAAGGCATAACCACAAACTCATAGTGTCCATACTTCGTCCTGAACGCTGTCTTCGGAACATCTCCCTTCTTCACCTTCAACTGATGGTAACCACTCCTCAAATCCAATTTAGAAAACACCCTCGAACCTCCAAGCTGATCAAAAATATCATCGATGCGAGGCAATGGGTATTTATTCTTAATGGTCACCGCATTCAACTCCCGATAGTCCACGCACATGCGACGCGAACCATCCTTCTTCTTCACCAGCAGCACCGGTGCTCCCCACAGAGACACACTA
Source organism: Scilla litardierei (assembly GCA_030789695.1). Lineage (NCBI taxonomy): Eukaryota > Viridiplantae > Streptophyta > Magnoliopsida > Asparagales > Asparagaceae > Scilla > Scilla litardierei. The sequence continues at coordinate 9,617 of JAULAV010002712.1, read as the reverse complement.
GGGTTGATGTAACCCTTCTGGAAAAGCTCATCCAGCTGCTTTCGCAATTCCTCCAACTCAGCGGGTGCCATACGATACGGCGCCTTCAAAATCGGCTGCGCTCCTGGAACAAGATCAATAGAGAATTCCAAAGCTCGATCAGGTGGCAAACCAGACATCTCCTCGGGGAAGACGTCATCGAAATCACGCACCACAGCTGGCCTCTCCAGCTCCATCTGCAAAGCCACAATCTCCACTGGTCTGGCCCGAAATCTGACAGGACCAAGCGAACTGCTACCACGGCTGAACTCAAATACTGGATGTCCGGGAATCTCGAACACCACCTTCTTCCTCCGACAGTCGATAGTAGCATAGAAGCTCGCAAGCCAATCCATCCCAAGAATTGCATCATAGTTGATGATGTCGTGGATAATGAAATCAGCGTAAAGCTCATGTCCACAGACCACCAACGAGCAAAAATTACAACCACGATGCACCGAAACCACGCCATTCCCAGTAACGATATTCCAACTCTTGGGAAGAGGGGACGTCGACAAGGAATGCCTCTCTATGAAGCTCCGAGAAATAATGCACATCGATGCACCAGAGTCAAAGAGGACTCGTGCAGGAAATGTGCACACCAAAACCACACCTAACAAGCAATTAACAATCAAACCCTATTCTAGCAAATAATCATGTTCAAGCAAACAACACAATCTAACAATCAAAACCAACTAGGAAAGTAACGGCTAGATTAAGGATTACCAGCGATAACCTCATCCACAGCCTCGCTCTCCACAGCGGTCATCAGAAATGCCTGCATCCTCGGCGGAATAGCCTGCTGAAAAGCCTGCCTCTGTGGAACAAGAGCCGCTCCACGTCCAGCAGGAACAGACGCTCGCTGCTGCAACGGCTGTGCTGCAACAGGTGCCCTCCGCAGCGGATTCGCATGCCGACAATCCTTCGCGACATGAGAAGCATCACCACAAACCAAACACTGGCCCAGAAACTTCCTACACTGATCCTTGATGTGGCCAGGCTTGCCGCAGAAATGGCAAGTCTTCAGAACAGGCCCTCCTGGCCTCTTGAACTGAGCTGGCTGATTAGGCTTGAAACCAGGCCTAACCATTGCCCTGGCCTGCTCCATAGGCCTCTTCCCCGCACCAGAAACATGTCCTCTCCTCTGACTCAGGTTCAGCTCCTGCCTCCTAGTAGCGACCAGAACCTTCTGATAAGAGTCCAGATCAGAGGAAGACACAAAACTCTGGAGCTCCAAAGCAAGTCCCTGCAGGAACCTCTGAGCCCTCTCATCAGCATCCTGCACCATCTTCAGTGCGAACCGACTCAACCTAGTGAACTCTTGGTGGAACAGGTCCACCGTCAAGCTCCCTTGCTTCAGATCAATAAAGCGCTGCAGCATCTCCTTCCTAGCAGCCTTCGGAAAGAACTCCTCATCAAACCTGGACTTAAAGGTAGCCCAAGCTATCAGCTCCACCAACATCTTCTCTTCCGCATCCCACCAGTTCCAAGCATTATCCTTAAGTTGCCTCTTTGCCAAATCAACCCATCCAGCCGGGGTGATCTTGGCCATCTTCAAGTTATCCTCAATGTTCCGAATCCACTCATCGGCAGCCAGAGGACTCTCAGACCCATCAAAATATGCGGGACCCAGCTCCCGAAATTGCTTCGCTCCCGGCTCGGAGCGAGGGGCATCCGGAAGTGCCCGTGCAGCTCGAGCAAGTGGAGCATTCTGGACCTGCAGGAGCACGCCCTGCTGCACTTGCATCATCTGAAGCATCATCCGCATCATCTCTCCATTGGTGGGTACTCGCTCAGGCTCCTCATCATGAGGGAGCGCACCACTACCTCCACCACGGGTGAATCGCCTTCCTGCCATCTAATGACATAGAAAACGAAGCAGTTTAGACTCATAGCTTATGACTCGGACGTCGAACTTAGTTTATTGGACATTCAAATATTATTATCGTTATTCTGATAATCGCAGTTACAGAAGAGGACCTGCATGGGCCACCAACAAAACCTGTCACGCCCCGCTTCCCTAAAATGGAGACGAGACGTGAGAAGGTCTGCACGAGAGTGGAGCTGTGAAGCCCCAAACCCGATAAGCGTCAATAAAACATAAGCAGGTCCCTGTAACCACAAACGGAACAACAATAATAACACAAGGAGAGACAGAAATAAAATTCTCATATCCCATAATTGTCCAACATGAAAGGTAAGTTCGACATCCAGAAAAGCCACCAGGCTAAAAGAAAGAGTCTAAAGGCCCAGAACAAGGCCAACAAAAGCAACGACGTAACAAAGTATGGGTGCTACGCACCGACAACAAAAAAGTAGCCTAAACAAAAGGGAAAACACAACGAAGACACTAGGACTGGTCCCCAGTGTCCACGTACTCCCCGTCAAACACAAGCTCGGGCTCGGCGTCAGCAAACACCTCGTCCTCAACGGGGTACTCAGGCTCAGGATCTAACATGTGTCACCCAAAAGAGTAAAGGGGCATATGTCAGCAAGTCTAAAAGACTTGGGCAAGGAAACTGAAAGTAAGGCAACTAGCAACCTAGCAGTTATAGTATGCATGACATGGCAGTTATAAACATGAGTGCACAAGCAAGACGTGGTGAACAATAAGTACAAGAGAACAATTATCGGGACAAGACAAGAGTAGCCAAGCTACTAACAATCTCAATCAATTCACTAGTCACGTCTCAAGTTGTTTGTAGATGTTTACGCCTTACAGCTGAATGGTTTAACATTCACGCTGATTGCCGCTTAACACTACCCCAAAACCCAGAGTTTACGCCTTACAACTGCAGTTGCTGATCAGGCAGACTCCCAGTTGAATGACCGCTTAACTCTTACCCCATCCCACACGTAAACAAGCCAGGGTCCCTGTACATGAGCCCAGTAAATGAGCCAGGGTTGCCCCGCACGGGAGCTTGTCTTCCTAATTCACGATTCAATATCGAAACTCATTATGCTCGCTTCTGGTCACGAGCCAGGAAGTACAAGTATTGTAGCATGTGCTACGCAATCACGGGAACATTTAAAGAATGCAATGACATGACAATTAATTCGCGTACCGGTAATTGAAATTAAACATGGCATGGTAGTTGTGCAACATGATAAATGTCGGATCTAGCTTCGTTGTCAAGCTAGTCCTAAATTTGCGCCTAGGCGAGTATCATTTCGTCGCCTAGTCTCTTTTACGCCTACAACAAGCAAATGGCCTAAAACATGGCCTAAACCCTAAGTGGCAAGTTTCACTTGCCTAGCATCGAGGATGACGATCACGAGGGTTCGTCTCACGGATGCTAATCTACGGGGAAGTCGCTGTCATGGGGAGACAAACATCAAAACAACCTTCATTACATTAGGGTTTCACAAAACACAACGGGTTATGAAAACACCAAGAGATCGATTATTACCGTATATGGAACGGGAGAATAACGCCGAGCAACCACGGCGACAGAAGAAACGCTCCGGGGAACCTAGGGTTCAGATCTGGAAATGATTGGAGAAGTTTGGAGAAATATGGTTTTGGGGGATTTTGGGGATTTGATGAGATTTTGAGGAAGATGAGAGGTAGAATGTGTTGAGGGAGAGTTTGGATGATGGATTTTGGGCTTGGGATGAAAGAATAAGGGTTTGAGGTGGAAGGGGGCTCAATGGGGGAGAAACTAGGGGTTTAGGTCAGGAGGAAGAAGAAGAAAACGTTTGGAGGGTATTTATAGAGATTGGTGGCAGCTAGGGCAAAACTAGGGTTTCCTGCACTGCTTAGTCGGTCAAAGAACAACTGTTGACCGACTAGTTTGAGAACTAGTCGGTCGGTTGACCAACGCAGACCGACTAAGTGTAAACAGTAACTCGGCTGTACAGAAGAACTAAGAATTAGTCGGTCTGAGTACAAAACTTAACCGACTAGTTTAACAACTAGTCGGTCGAAAGATGAACTTAGACCGACTAAGAAGAAACAGTAACTAGTATCAAAAATAGTTGATGAGTTAGTCGGTTGAAGAAGCATTGCCAACCGACTAGTTTGCAACCTAGTCGGTCAACCAACATTCTTAGACCGACTAACGACAAACAGTAACTCCAGGGAAATTTAGAAAGCCAACTAGTCGGTTCAAGAAGGCTTGCCGACCGACTGGATCGTCATCTAGTCGGTCGGTGCCCCTTCTTACACCGGCTAACGTGCACCAAAAGTTCCGATATGGAGTGCGGAGCTCCAGGATCGATTCCTAAGACTCATAGGCTTGATCTAACAGTAAGATATGACCGATACGAAGCCCGTCACGAATGACTTACTCCAAAATCGACGATCAACGGAAGAAGCTAAGAAAATACGACGAAACGATCGAAAATGAAAGCTACGTGGACGAAAACCACACTCGAGGAGAAAATCCACCAAAACATATAATATAATATAATAAATCCGGATACATGAAACCAGTCGTTACACCCTCTTGCTGTGCGCACGCTCAACCCAACCCCAAACCCTAAGTATGACAAGACAAGACAAGCACGACAAGGGTTCACTCGCTCTAGCTTGGCGAGTGCCCTATTGCCCTCTGGGCTGTGTATCACGACAAGGGATAACCCACTCACTGGTGAGTGCCCTATTACCCGTAGGCTGTGCAAGACGGGACGGGACATGACAAGATGGAAAGGGTTATTCTAGGGTGTCCACACACATGCACACACATGATAGCCCAACGATGTCAAAAGTTTTTGTTGTCAGGCTCAGACTTCGTCGTCAAGTCTGAGCCGTCAGGGGTCATCCCGGACGCTATCATTTTACGTCGGGTCCTATTTGTTCACAGTTATCAGTTCTAACCAACTAAGGCCTAAGCACGGCCGAAAGTGCAAGTGGGATACACTTGCCTGCGGTGGCGAGTATGTCGTCCGCCCGGGGCGTCTCGTCCAAGCATCGCGTCCGCGGTCGTCCGTCTGAAACAGTGTCACAGCGACGGTGTCAGGTCGCGATTTCCATCAAGCCTATTAGGGTTCATTTCTAGGTTAAACGGGGCTACCCTAATAGTTCAGGGTCAAGTTGAAAGTTCAGCCTAATCGATGAGTCTATCCTATATGCACAGTTCAAATGTCTGGTCGTCGAATCTACTGTTTCACAACGTTTTAAGGGTGCAGAAAATAAATTTAGTTACAGTTGTCCGATTTTAGTTAGGTTTTCAGTTCTGCTATGGTGTGGGTTGTGCTACGATTTAGGGGACTAACCTTTTGACGGTCACGCGTGATTCGGCGTCGGATCTGACGGCAACAACGAAACATGTCGCCCCCGTTTCCAGAATGTCTGATCGATGCAATTTTGAGTGTCCAGCTGATAGGAACGAGATCTAGTTATTGTTTATTCTTGTATGCGCTTGATTTCTCTCGTGGGTGCCTCTCCGTGACGTTGGCCTGCAAACGAGTGGCGGGGTCCGACTGTGGTCGAGGAGCGATCGGGGCTGAGCGCAGGCGAGGGTGGCTGAGGGAGGCGTGGAATTATCTGCGTAAATGGATTGTAACATCAATTCGAAACATTAAGCTTAACTAATATATATATATATTATTAACTGAATCTAATATCTTATCTAGCGAACTATTATCAAAACTAAATTTTACTCATGCGGTATAATACTAACAGTGTGACATTAGTATAATTATAACATTATAACATCATATTATAACATTATTTATGAATACCAATAGTACTCATAATGTTACTCTGTTCTTCTTAACTGAACACTGGGTGATGGGGCACTGGGCGATGGCGCTCAGCGGTAGGCGAGAGGGAGCAATTACGGGAGGAAGAGGCGAGAGTGAGCAATTACGGTAAATGGTTAGAAATAGATTTTGTAGTCTAGAAAAAGTATAAATTGAATTATCAAAATGTTAACAAGGTTTTAAAACTGAAAATATGAAAGATACCGATTTGAAAATAAATACGAGGTAGTAACAACGAAAATTTACGACCAAGAGGGTTTCAAAGAATTTAAGCTGAGCGGATGACTTAATAAGGAATTTCGAAAATACTTTTAGAGGAAGCAGACTTGGCATAGGAAAAGACTCGATGGATCAACGATACTCGTCAGGAACGATTACGTGAATCGGGAGAAAGGAAAAGATCGCATGATGGATACACTTAGGATATGATTTACGAAGCTACGATGGAATTCTTCGGTCGATCACACGAAAGGGTAAAGATCATGTAAACGCTAGAAGTCATGGATTCTAATTTATCGGGCTGTCTAAAGATCAGGGCAAGCTCAAAACTAAAACTTCCTAGTGAACTAGACTGTAATTAGGATCTAAGGGAAGGTTCCTAAGAGAATCAATGTTACGTTCTGCTGGGTCCGAAGTCGATGGAGCTGGGCGAGCGACTAAACTAAAAGAAGGACTCTAGAAATCTAATTTGGTCAGAGCTATGGAGGGAGAGGCTGCTAAGATATCCTAAGACGGGTACGGCTAAATCTTAACTAAGGTGTCTGACTATCCACTGGGACGTCTACCTAAGTCTTCCTACCATCTAAGACTGGGTAAACCTAATTTAGACATGTACATGGACATTAAATGAATGTGATACTCTTATTGTTTCAAACTTTTGCAGGACCTCCATGGGCCACCACTAAAACCTGTCACACCCCACTTCCTAAAAATTACGGAGGCGAAGCGTGACAAGGCCCGCTTAGGCCGGAGCTGAGAAGCTCGGACCCAATAAGCGTCTGTAGGGGTACCATTTTAAATGTTTTCAGGTTCTTGCATTTATAAAGTTCGAAACAGCAAAAGTACAGAAAGAAAGTTGCATTCATTAACAACAAGAGTTTAATATCCAACGAGTGCAAAAATCTGAAAAAAAAAGTGGGAAGCCTAAGCATGGCAACAACTATCGAAAAAGCAACTACAGTAGTAACCTCTGAAAAGTGACGACTGAAAGGTCCTCAAGGTCTGGTCCTCGTCAGGCACGTACTCTGGGTCGACGTCCTCGGTAAGTCTGCCTCGTCCACGAACTCTGGCTGGACACCTGACGTACAGTACCCAAGAGAAAAAGGAACTGTACGTCAGAGAAAGTCTACAAGAAGGGTTAGACTTTACCGCAAGTGTACCGAACTATTAAACAATAGTTTACTGGTTGATTAGCATGCGGGGGTTGTAACAGACAGTTTACTGGTTGATTATCATGCTGAGGTTATAACTGAATAACACAAAAGAAGTAGACGTAGCAGGAAAGTAAAGCGTAGTAGTAGTCGTAGCATGTGCTACCAACCACGGGAGTAACCTAACAGGTGTCAAGATAAGTCGGGACATGACGGGACAAGACAAGACAAGACAAGACAAGTGAGACACGAAAGGGTTCACGCCTTACGGTTCGAGGGGGATCAGACCCTCTTGCCGTGCGCCCGCTCAACCCAACCTCAAACCCCAAGTATGACAAGACAAGACAAGCACGACAAGGGATCACTCGCTCTAGCTTGGCGAGTGCCCTATTACCCTTTGGGCTGTGTATCACGACAAGGAATCACCCACTCACCGGTGAGTGCCCTATTGCCCGCAGGCTGTGCAAGACGGGACGTGACGTGACAAGACGGGAATGGTTATTCTAGGGTATCCACACACACGCACACACATGATAGCCCTACGATGTCAAAAGTTGTTGTTGTCAGGCTCAGACTTCGTCGTCAAGTCTGAGCCGTTAGGGGTCGTCCTGGACGCTATCATTTCACGTCCGGTTCTATTTGTTCACAGTTATCAATTCTAATCAACTAAGGCCTAAGCACGGCCGAAAGTGCAAGTGGGATACACTTACCTGCGATGGCGAGTGTGTCGTCCTCCCGGGGCGTCTCGTCCAAGCGTCGCGTCCGCGGTCGTCCGTCTGAAACAATGTCACAGCGACGATGACAGGTCGCGATTTCCATCAAGCCTATTAGGGTTCATTTCTAGGTTAAACGGGGCTACCCTAATAGTTCAGGGTCAAGTTGAAAGTTCAGCCTAATCGACGAGTCTATCCTATATGCACAGTTCAAATGTCCGGTCGTCGAATCTACTGTTTCACAACGTTTTAAGGGTGCAGAAAAAAAATTTAGTTACAGTTGTCCGATTTTAGTTAGGTTTTCAGTTCTGCTATGGTGTGGGTTGTGCTACGAGTTAGGGGATTAACCTTTTGACGGTCACGCGTGATTCGGCGTCGGATCTGAAGGCAACAACGAAATGTGTCGCCCCCCTTTCTAGAATGTCTGATCGATGCAATTTTGAGTGTCCAGCCGATAGCAACGAGTTCTAGTTATTGTTTATTATTGTATGCGTTTGATTGCTCTCGTGTGTGCCTCTCCGTGACGTTGGCCTGCAAACGAGTGGAGGGGTCCGACTGTGGTCGAGGAGCGATCGGGGCTGAGCACAGGCGAGGGTGGCTGAGGGAGGCGTGCAATTATCTGCGTAAATGGATTGTAACATCAATTCGAAACATTAAGCTTAACTAATTTATATTATTATTAACTGAATCTAATATCTTATCTAGCGAACTATTATCAAAACTAAATTTTACTCATGCGGTATAATACTAACAGTGTGACATTAGTATAATTATAACATTATAACATCATATTATAACATTATTTATGAATACCAATAGTACTCATAATGTTACTCTATTCTTCTTAACTGAACACTGGGCGATGGGGCACTGGGCAATGGTGCTCAGCGGTAGGTGAGAGGGAGCAATTACGGGAGGAAGAGGCTGATCGGCCTTGGACGATCACCGGTACCGCGTGTTGGAGCGGTCGAGAGGTGCTTCGGCGGGGTCTCGGTCGGAGAGAGGGTCGACGGTGGCGCTGTGAGGTGGATGGCGCGCGCTCGGGGTCACGACGACAGCGCAGAGGCCGTGAAGCGAGGAGAGCGGGGGCACAGATGGCACAGCGGCGGCGCAGCGGGCTGTGAGGGGCGGAGAGCGGCGATCGAGGATCGCCGGAGTTACGGGCGGTGTCGTTTGGTGCCGGCGGTCACGTGCTGTCGGGGGTGCCGGCGTCGGAGGGTTCTGGGAACGGGGGATCGGGGGTTTGGGGCGATCGGGCTCGGCGATCGACGGTCGGGGAACCCGAGGGTCGGAGCGCAGGAAAGCGGCCGTCGGGGCCGCGGGGGTTTGGTCGGTCGCGAGGGGGCGCCGGTGAGAGGCGCGGCGACGGGATCTCGCCGTGAGGGAGATCGGAGAGAGGGAGGGGGAAAATTTTGGGGATTTGTTTTAGGGGGAGGCCGGCGGCTGAGTACTTTTAGGGTTAGGGTAGAGTTAGGGTTAGGGTTAAGGATTAATATTATATAATGATAAGGGTTTGCTAAGAAGACCTATATTATGGGTTAAATGGGAGTGGGGTATAGGGATGGAGGGTGTACGGGTTGGGGTAAGCCTAGGGGAGATTAGCGAAACAGATTATGGAAGATTTTAAAACGATTTAAATGAAAGTTTTAGCCAGATTTGGCTAACAATTTCGAAATTTGAATCTGATTGGGGAAAATAAATCGACGGTCGAGGTTAATCCGGGTGATAACTCGCAATCCTCATGCCGGAGCTCAGAAAAACCAAATAAAATACGTGCATTATAAGGCACGTGCACTTAGAAAAAATCATA
>JAULAV010002710.1:0-22209 GCA_030789695.1 Scilla litardierei | reverse complement strand
TGACGACTTGCACGGGACCCTTGGTGGATTTCACCGGACACTCCACCCCGATAGCAGGCATCATCACCTTACCGGTGACCCTCGGTACGTACCCTTAACAAATCATTCGACTAACCAACTTTGTGGTGGTAAAGATCAACTCGGTGCACAATGGGATCATCGAAAGACCGCTGCTTAACGCCATAAAGGTAGTGGTCTCAACCTTCTGTCAGATGATCAACTTCTAGACCCACGAGGGTGTCGGAAGGGAAAGAGGGAACCTGGATCATACAAGTTGACGGTTCGTCCACACAAGCTGAGAGCAGGACCGGAATAATCGTCCAAACCTTTGGGGGTGACATATTCGAATACGCCCTCCGCTTCGATTTCCAAACCACCGATAATGGTGCAGAATATGAGGCGGCCATCAATGAACTCTGACTTTCTCGAGCCCTGGAGGCGAGAGTAGTCCAACTATTCAGCGACTCCAGACTCATCGACTGTCAACTGAATGGGGCCTTCGAGTCCCCCGACGACTTAATGCAGAGTTACGTGCAGGTTGCTAAAGCTGAGCTCATCACCTTCACACGAGTAGAGATTCATCATGTGCCAATGTCAAAGAATCATCGAGCAGACGTCTTGTCAAAACTTGCATCGTCCTCCCCAGCGGGGCTCGGTCGAACTGTGTACGTACAACGTCTACCCTATCCCATCGGGCTGCCACAAGAGCTTCTAAGCCTCGATCAGGGGACCACATGGATGGATCTGATAATCCGCTACTTAAGCACGGGAGAGAAACCGACCGACCCAGTGCATGCACAAAAACTTGAGCAGAAGGCCTATCGATTCGTCCGGTTGGATGGTTCCTTGTACAAAAGACGAGGGACCAGATATGACATCTTATCTTAAATGCTTAGCCCCGCAGGAAGCACGCTATGTGATCCAAGAGATCCACGAGGGTGACTACAGAAACCATTGCAGAGGAAAGTCAATAGCCCTGAAGGCCATGAGACAAGGGTATTTTTGGCCAACGATATTCAAAGATGCCGTCGAATACGTTCGACAGTGCTCTACCTGCCAAAAGTTCTTAAAGATCAGCTCGGTACCATCGACTAATCTGATCCCCATCGTTAGCCCAGTTCCCTTCGCCAAATGGGGGCTGGACCTCCTTGGACCATTCAAACCAACGAGTGGGCAACGGAGATAACTGATAGTGGCGATCGACTATTTCACCAAGTGGATCGAAGCAGAGCCTTTATCCCGAATCACCTGGAAGGAGGCTCGAAACTTCGTCTGGAAGTCTGTCCTCTGTTGTTTCGGCATCCCATAATCCGTAGTAACGGACAATGGGGAACAGTTTGATAGCTCCGGCTTCAGAGACTTCTGTGTAGATCTGAAGGTCAAGCTACACTTTGCATCAGACGCTCATCCCCAGTCTAACGACTTGGCAGAATCAGCCAACAAGAGCATCCTTGGGCCCCTGCAGAAGAGAATAGTCAGGCTCAAGGGAAATTGGTTGGACGAGATCCCTGGTATATTATGGTCATACAGAACAACCCACAAAACCTCGACAGGGGAAACACCCTTCATGCTGGCCTACAGATGCGAGGTCGTCGTCCCTGTCAAGATCAATGAGCGGCCGCTTCGTCTTCGTTACTACGACAGAGAAAGAAACTCAGAGGGCCTCAAGCTCAACCTACAACTAGAGGACGATGTCCATGAACGGGTATTGGCAACCCTCATCGAACAGAAGGGGCGCATGGCACGCTACTTCAACTCGAAAGTTCGTGAACGTAATTTCCGTATGGGAGACTTGGTGCGGCGCAAGGCCGCTTTCACTCCCAAGGTCCTTAAGCAGGGAAAGCTCGCTGTAAAATGGGAGACTTGGTTCTACACAAGGCCGCTTTCACTCCCAAGGTCCTCAAGCAGGGAAAGCTCGCTGCAAAATGGAAGGGCCCCTAAACAGTGATCGACGTACTCGTTCTTGCCACCTACCAGCTCACCAATTTGGATGACGAGGAACCTCCTCATCCTTGGAACGTAGAACATCAACAAAAGTGCTATCAGTGGTTGTACTAAAGAGGTTAATCGACCGTTCACTTTTCATCCTATGCATGTTCAGTATGAATGCGAAGTAGATCGTTCTTCGACATCAGTCTTAACGACCTTCGTCGGCCGTAAGTCGAAGGGGCCATACCATTCACCATCGAACGACCTTCGTCGATCGTAAGTCGAAGGGGCGACACCCCTCACCACTGAATGACCTTCTTCGGCTGTAATTCGAAGGGGCCATGCCCCTCGCCACCGAATGACCTTCGTCAGTCGTAAGTCAAAGGGGCCACGCCCCTCGCCACCGAACGACCCTCGTCGCCCGTAAGTCGAAGGGGCCACGCCCCACGCCACCGAACGACCCTTGTCGCCCATAAGTCGAAGGGGCCATGCCCCTCTCCACCGAACGACCTTCGTCAGCTGTAAGTCGAAGGGGCCATTCCCATCGCTACCGAACGACCTTTGTCGGTCGTAAGTCGAAGGGGCCACGCCCTCTCCACCAAATGACCTTCGTCGGTTATAAGTCAAAGGGCCATGTCCCTCGCTACCGTACGACCACTATATGACCAATGGAGCGTGATTCATGGTTAAGACACCTAACCTATCCACGACATAACTTGCCTAAAGATTTCTATGTTCTTTCAAGTTAGGTCGTCGAGGGGCGATACACATGCAGCAAATATAAATTTTTTGGATAAAGAAATAAAATATCAAAAAGTTTTCTATTCGTTGATTTCAAATCGAAGAAATTACACAATTAGGAGTTACAGAGGGACTGCCTAAGACCTAAGAGGGAGGGGAAGCACTCCCCGACACCAAAACGTTGGCGAAGGCCTCCATCGCCTTCGTGACTTTAGCAGTCAGCTCGGTCTTCTCCTTCATGGCAGCTTCCTCGAGCCCTGTAACTCTGACTTTGAGCTCGGTTTTCTCAACCTTGCTAGAATCCACCCACCTCTCAAAGTCGAAGACTTTGGTCCGAAGCTCGATCGTCTCCTTCTTGAAGGCATCGAGCTCCTCTTCGAGCTGGGCCCTCTCCGTCCGCCACTGGAGCTCGACAGACTTGTGAACATTCGATAGGAAGAAAGACTGTCCTTAGCCTCCGTCGCCTCCCACTCGATCATCGCTTTGTCAGCGAGGGTCTTCCCCAGGGCCTCATCTGCCTCCTTCGCCCGTGCTTCGGAGAGGAGGGCTCTACGATCTACGTCCGCCACCCGTCGACCTCCACCGATCAAGTTGACAGCCTGGCGACGCAAAGCAGCCCTGAGAACAGACATCTGTAAACGAAACGAAGTTCAGTCAAGAACGTCGACCGAGTTGGGTACCAAAAAACAGAGGCTCGGACGACATACCTGGTACCCGCTCCCAACGAAGAAGTTGGCCATCCGCACGAGCTCCAGCTTCTGCAGGAACTCTGAATCCTTGGGGAGGATCAAGTTCTCCACCACCCTGGCTGTCGTCCCGACGTCCATCAGGGTCGACTCCTCCTTGCCGATGTCGAAGGGGGGCTAGTGAAGCTCACATTCGATCGGTCCTGAAGGCCGAGTCGAAATCCGATTGAGCATGAGCGCTCGATCGAACTTCCCAGGAATTGGGCCGATCAGCGAGGTGGGCGACATGATGTCCCCCGACAGCCACAGTTCCATGAGGGGCGTCATGGGGCCTTGGGGCATCGACTGGGTCTCCGTTGCCTCTGGAGTCTCGAGGGGAGCATCCCCCTTGCACTTCACCATGGGGTCTTCTTTGTCCACATGCCTCCTCTTCGGAAACCCCTCATCCTCATGAGAAGGCATCTCAATCTTCTGACCAACTCCCCTAGTCGGCTCGACGACATCGACAGGGTCAACACCAACCACCACTGGCTCCGCTCCGACCATGACAGAAGCTAGAGGAGCGGGGGGCCGCGTGGGAGCCCGGCTAGAGGCCTCCCTCGAAGAGGCTCGAGGAGGAGGCCTGGACATCTGCCTGGTCTCTCCCCCTTCGGAGTCCGAGTACTTGACCTCATGGCCGTCCTTTTCTTCTTCCTCTACTCCCTCCAGACTCGGTCCAGGCTGGACTCGTCACTACGTCGGTTACCGTTGGTCATATCTGTAGACAACGAAGATAATTACCATGAGTGGCGAAGATAAGGATATCGATTCGAAATACCTTACCCGGGCACCATTGAAGGATCTTTATCATGTGGTCATCCAGCAAGTAATGATCGACCTATCTTGTCCCGGTCGATTCAATAGAGCCTTCACTACCTCGGCCTCGCTCGGAGACAACCCGGCTTTGACCTGCTCCAAAGACAGACGTGACTCCTGCGTAAGCTCGGGGTTCGGAGAAATCCATCCATTAAGCAACAATCCTAGGTCAGGTATAGCGACGAACACGAAGGTGTCTGTCCACCCAAGGTCGGAAACTGGGAGGTCGTATATGATCCTCGTACCCAGGCGAGCAACTATGTGATACCACACTCGACGAGGGTCGGTGATTATCCTAAAGAAGTATCCGAACAACCCGAGGGTCGGACAAACTCCACAAAGCTCACACAACTCGATGAAGCCCACCAGGGGAGGGAAGGAGTAAGGTGCAAGTCTATAGAGAGAAAGCTCCGAGGAGCACAAAATCTCGACAATGAAGGGGTGAAGGGGGAATCGAAGTCCTAAGCGGAAAGACTTAAGATACACCCCAACCTCCTTCTTCCGTGGGAAACACACTCTCTTATCCGGATCAGGCACCCTAATCCTAAAGGGTTTGCAGAGACAACCTCGCCAAACCTCGGCGATCAGATCAAGGGAGAACATAGGGGCCGTGTCTAAGATAACTCCATGAACTTTCGACTTCGGATCCCTTCGACGAATGGGAAGGTCGGGCTCAACCCAAACTCCTTTCTCCTTTCCAGGAACTTCCAAGGGCGAGGGGGGCGGAGGCGCTCTACGGTTCCTCAGGGGTCGGCACCTTGAACACCACCGGAGTAAACATGCCTGACCAACATACAAGAGGGTCAAGATCGGAGAAAGGAGATACATTGGGAAAAAACAGGCGATCTCCGAGAGAAGAAACGATGGAAGCAAGAAGGCGAAGGGGTTTTGGCGGAACTTGTCAAATCAAATATTTTGAAATCAGTGCACATTTAAGAAGACTACACATCATTCGGTCCTAGTCAGCGTGACTCATGAGGCACAAATGATGGGGGCCATTGTTGTTGGAACTTGGAATTTCCATCCTCTCTTCCATAAGGTTTTGATGTGACAAATAAATATATTTCATGTTACTAACTTTATCTATGCAGATGTGCAGCTTCAACGCAAATTCATTCACATCACGTATATGATCAAAGTACAAGGAGATTCTGCAAAAACAACCTTGCTACTCAAATTACGTGTGAAACACGTATCTACGGAATGATGTAATTTTTACTTTTTAGATAGCTTCAGGGCCTTGGTTATATCTTATCATATATCCCTAAAGCTCAAATCTACATCATCTCCTAACTCATTTGATCCTAAGTCAAAATTCGTATTTTTCAGTACTAGCCTACTAGGAATTCTCCTAGCCTACCAAAACAGTTATATTTTTGCTTGATACTTTCAGAAAAGTATCTATCCGTTGTCTATTCCACGTCACCAAAATTTTGTGACCGTTTGTTACCGTTACAAAATTGGCAGGCTACGAATTTTCGTAGCATGCCAAAATGCTTTTGAGGCTGAAACTTTCCAGAACAGTTTCTGACCGTTCTCCAACGTTCCTCTCAGTTTCTGAACGTTGTGCAACGTCTCTTTTAGAGCCGTTCACAACCGTTTCTAAAACCTATAAAAGGAGGGGTACCCCCTCTCATTTTCCACACACTTTCCTCTTCTTAATTCTGATTTTGTTGAAAGCAAGTCTTTGATTTTCTTAAGTAATTCTGCCATTAGTTGTTCTTTTCTTATTTGTAAGAAGAAATCATTAGATTTCTCTCTTCATTTAAGAACGGAAGAACTTGGATTTTCAACATCACTTTTGGAAAGTTGTTTGTGTTCATAATTGCAAGAAGATATCAATAGATCTCTCTCTTCTTTTATGAACCAGAGAACTTCAAGTGTTACGCTTCATTACATATCTTTTACATCTTGAAGTTCATCTTCTAAACACCATCCTTGAATTCATTCTCTGAAATTTATAACAAGGCTATAGGTGTTTTTATATTTCTTATTTAACAGGTTGGAATCTCTGTTTAGAGATTGTACAAAGTTTGGGACACGGGGAGTGTCGCCATTTTTGTAAGTTCGTGCTTGCGGGGCAAGTGATTATAGTGGATTGAAAATCTCTACGGGGTAGAGGACTGGAGTAGGATCACAAGGATCCGAACCAGGATAAATCTCTGTGTTTGCGATTGGTTTAATTTTCAGCACTTGTCATTTTATTTCTGTGCCATCTTTGCAAATATTACTAACATCTTATTTGCGACAATTTTTGAATATACACTATTCACCCCCCCCTCTAGTGTATTGATCCTTACAGGCTAAAATTACATTTGGTATCAGAGCAAGGTTAAGATGGCAGCAAGTTCTTCAAACATGAACGCAGTTCCATTCAACTACAATCAGCATCCTGAAGGGCACTCTCAAACTCGTCCTCCTCTATTTGATGGTTCAAATTACTCATATTGGAAAATACGTATGGAGATTCATCTCCAAAGTATGAATTATGAGATTTGGGACATCGTAGAGTCAGGATACGAAAAGCCAAAAACTCCTGTTGCTAATTGGACCGCCAACGACAAAACTGCAAAAACCAACAACTCAAAGGCCATGAATGCTTTATTTTGTGCTATGGATAAACATGAGTTTAATCGATTATCTCAGGCCAAAAGTGCTCAGGAAATTTGGCATATACTTGAGGTAACTCATGAAGGAACCAGTAAAGTGAAGGAAACCAAGATTTCCGTTTTGGTTCACAAATTCGAGTTGTTCAAGATGAAGGACCAAGAGACAATTGGAGAAATGAACACCAGGTTTACTAATATTATAAATTCTTTAAATGCTCTTGGAAAAACTTACACTTCTCTTGAACAGGTTCGCAAAATTCTTAAAGCTTTAACTCCAGTATGGCGTCCAAAGATCACCGCTATTGAGGAAGCCAATGATCTTTCCACATTAACTATGGAAAATCTTATTGGTAACTTAATGGCTCATGAAGTTACACTACAAGATGAGAAAGAAGAATCAGATCAGAAGAAGAAAGTACTTGCCTTCAATGCAACATCAGATAATGAAGATTCAGATGATGATATGGCATTCTTTGCCAAAAACTTCAGAAAATTCTTTCAGAAAGGTAAGTATAATAATTTTAAATCTAAGAATACTGATTCTTCTCTTTGCTTTAATTGTAATAAGCCAGGACATATGAAGAAAGACTGTCCACTTCTCAAGGCAAAGTTCAAACCTTCTAACAATGATCAATCCAGAAGAGAAAGAAGATTTGACAAAATGAAAAAGGCATTTGCAGCAACATGGGATGATTCATCAGATGATGAAGATGATGATCTAAATGAAAATACCAACATGTGCTTTATGGCACAAGATGATGAAGATGAGGTAAGTTCTTTTAATAACGAAGAATTACTTGATGCTTTAAAAGATCTCTATTCTCGTTTCAAAAAATTGAATAGTCAACATAAATCATTGAAACAGAATAATGATGATCTTCTTTCTAAATATCAAGAATTATCATCTTCTAAAAACACTGAGAATACTTCTTCTCAAGTTTTGGATCTTAGTAAAGAGAATGTTATTCTCAAAACTAAGAATTTAGAATTACATACACAAATATCCGAAATGGATAAAAGTATTTCATCACTAAAGATGAAATACGACGAGATGTCATCCAATGTTAATAAATTTAACAAAGGAAAGACTAATCTCGATGATTTGCTTAAAATTCAATATCCAGCAAATCATAGACAAGGATTGGGATATTCTAAAAAGGATGCACCCAATACTTATAACACTTCTTCCTCTTGTGGTAAAACAACATTTGTTAAACCACAAAAGAAGAATCATGCATTTATTTACACGAAGAAAGTAAACATTCCTACTTCTTCTTCACAAAGAAATGTTACTAACATTTCAAAAACATTTCCTAGGAAACCTACTACAATTAGTATATGGGTTCCTAAGGATTCATGTTTAAATGATAGAAATAGTTATATTTCTCATTTTATACATTCTATTGTTCATTCTCATGATTACATTAGAAAGCCAAATTCCACTTGGGTTTGGCTTCCTAAAATCTAATCCCAAGGACCCTCAAAAAAAGGGGTACCAATGCTTAATGTTTTATCTTTCAGGTACCTAAGAAAGAAAGATGGATTTTGGACAGTGGATGTTCAAAACATATGACAGGAAATGTCAACTTGCTTTCAACCATTAAATATAAAGATGGAGGCACAGTTACCTTTGGTGACAACAAGAAAGGAAGGATCATAGGCATTGGAACTGTTGGTAATACAAATCAGCCTATCATTGAGAATGTTCATCTGGTTGACGGTTTGAAACATAACTTACTTTCTATTAGTCAATTATGTGATAAAAATTATAAAATAGTTTTTGAACAAAATGATTGCATAATTTATGATTCTGATATGTCATCTATTCTATTTCGTGGTAAGCGTAAGAATAACATATATATCTTATGCATGTCTGTTACCACTCATAATCATTGTTTAATGATTACATCAGATGATACTCTTTTATGGCATAAACGTTTTGGTCACACTAATTTCAAAAACCTAGCATGTATTTCAAAACACAAGTTAGTTAATGGAATGCCAAATATTTCTTTCAAACACAACCATTTTTGTGATGCTTGTCAACAAGGAAAAATGCATAAATCTTCTTTTAAATCAAAGGACGTTATCTCAACAATGAGACCATTAGAACTTCTTCATTTAGATTTGTTTGGTCCTTCAAGAGTAGCTTCTTTGAATAGAAGTAGATATGCATTTGTCATTGTTGATGATTATTCTAGATATACTTGGGTTATATTCTTACAAAATAAGAATGATGCTTTTGAAGAATTTTCAATATTTTGTAAAAAGATACAAAAAATCAAATCCTCTAACATTGTCACTATTCGTAGTGATCATGGGGGAGAATTTGAAAATGATTCTTTTACCAAGTTTTGTAATGAAAATGGCATTACACACAAATTTTCTTTTCCTCGTACCCCTCAACAAAATGGAGTAGTTGAAAGGAAAAATAGAACTTTACAAGAATGTGCAAGAACAATGCTTTGTGATAGTAATCTTCCTAAGTATTTTTGGGCAGAAGCTGTTGCAACTGCTTGTTACATTATGAATAAAGTTCTTATAAGGCCATTACTTGATAAAACTTGTTTTGAATTATTCTTTAATCGCATTCCTCGTGTATCTTATTTTAAAGTGTTTGGATGTAAATGTTTCATTCTTAATACTAAAGATGCACTCGACAAATTTGATTCTAAATCTGATGAAGGTATTTTTGTTGGATACTCAACACGTAGCAAAGCCTACAGAGTATTTAACAAAAGAACTTCAACAGTTGAAGAATCTTTACATGTCACATTTGATGAAAATCCTTCATCTAATTCTCCCATCATTGATGATGAAGAGAATATATTACCTCTTTCTAATTCCTTAGATAATATTAAAATTGATGAAATTGATGCTACTAATCATTCTGTTGAGTCTATTTCAGATAATACAGATCTTCCTAAAGCATTTGTACAAGTTCCAAATCATCCATCAGAGTTAATTATTGGAGATATTACAGATGGAGTAAGAACTCGTCGCCAAATTGTGCAAATGGCACATTGTGCATTTCTCTCAACCATTGAACCAAAGAACATCAAAGATGCATGTGAAGACAGTTCATGGATTATTGCTATGCAGGAAGAACTCAACCAATTTCAACGAAATGATGTTTGGGAATTAGTTCCCAGACCATCAGATCATTCAATTATTGGTACCAAGTGGGTATTCAAAAATAAATTGGATGAATCTGGTCAGGTAATTAGAAACAAGGCACGATTGGTTGCACAAGGTTATAATCAAGAAGAAGGTATTGATTATGATGAAACCTATGCACCAGTTGCTCGTCTTGAATCTATTAGAATGTTATTATCATTCGCTTGTTTTAAAGATTTTAAACTTTTTCAAATGGATGTGAAAAGTGCTTTTCTAAATGGTTTTCTTAAAGAAGAAGTTTATGTAGAACAACCTCCGGGTTTTATTCATGAAAATTTTGAAAATCATGTTTTTAAATTAAAAAAGGCTTTATATGGTCTCAAACAAGCACCTCGTGCTTGGTATGAAAGACTTAAAAGTTATCTTTTAAATTCAGGATATTCTATTGGTAAAATAGATTCTACTTTATTTATTAAAAACATAAATTCTGATATTATCATTATTCAAATATATGTTGATGATATTATTTTTGGTTCTACTAACGAATCTCTTTGTCAAGATTTTTCTAAAATTATGCAGAAAGAATTTGAGATGAGTCACATGGGTGAACTAAACTACTTCCTTGGTCTTCAAATCAAACAAATGAAGGAAGGAATATTCATCCACCAAAGCAAGTACTCTAAAGAACTCATCAAACGCTTTGGTTTAGAAAGTTCTGCAGAAAAACGTACTCCGATGAGTACATCTACTTCCCTCGACAAAGATTTAAATGGTAAGAGTGTTGATCAACGTCTATACAGAGGTATGATTGGCTCCTTACTTTATCTAACTGCAAGTAGACCAGACATTATGTTTTCAGTTTGTTTATGTGCACGATTTCAGGCAGATCCTAAAGTTTCACATTTAACTGCCGTTAAACGGATTATTAGATATGTTAAGTATACTTCTGATTTTGGTTTATTTTATCCTAAAACAAACACATTTGATTTATTATCATATAGTGATGCAGATTTTGCTGGTTGTAAATCAGACCGTAAAAGTACTAGTGGTACATGTCACTTTTTAGGACATGCCTTAGTTTCCTGGTTTAGCAAAAAGCAAAACTCTGTTTCATTATCTACAACCGAGGCAGAATATATTGCCGCTGGTTTATCATGTGCTCAAATTTTATGGATGAAACAAACTATTTCAGACTATGGTATTAATTGTTCCACATGTCCTATAATGTGTGATAATACTAGTGCTATTAATTTGTCTAAAAATCCAGTTCATCATTCACGCACTAAACATATTGATGTACGTCATCATTTTTTAGATGATCATGTTCAGAAAGGTGATATTATTTTAAAATTTATTTCTACTGAACATCAAGTTGCCGATATTTTGACTAAGCCTTTGAAGGAAGAAACTTTTCTTAAGCTTAGAAGAAATCTAGGCATTATTAGTGCATCAGAATTTGATATATGAATATATTCATTTATTTTTGATTTTTGTGAATTTTTCTATAATTGTTTGATTACTATTTATTTTTGGCATGCTACCAAATTTCGTAGCATACCAATTTAATCAATTTTTAGACAATTGTTTTTATTTTTTTTCTGTTCTCCGTTTTGTACCTACTTTGATACCTGGAATTTGAATTTTTTAAATACTTCTCCTATATTTTATTTTCTCAAAATCAAATTTCATATCAAAATTCTTACCCGTTCTCATCCACTTTGTCTCTATCTTTTTGATTCCTGTTGCTCTCTGTGTTCTCTCTACTGCCACATGGATACTTCTCTTTTGTCTTTTTCAATCTCCCCTGCTTTTCACGTTCTGACATTTTTTTTTCCACATGTATTTCGTAAAGGCTCACATGAAGAATGAATATAATAAGTAACCAATGTGTTATTTATCACAATAATACATAATTAAATCAGGTTCTCATTGGTTAGAGTGAAGAAACTCATACCCTGTAGACTTCTTGAGAAATTTTATTTCTGGTCAACAATTTTTTTTGTCTTGGATCATGCACTCCCCATTTTTTTATTCATTTGGTCAAAGTTTTCTTTGGTCTATCTTCATTCTTTTTTTATTCTTATTGGGATATCTCTTGAGATACATTCTGACAACACCAATTTGAGATAAAGCATGTCTCAACACTTACTTTCTTTTGGCATTCGTTTAGACAAAGCACTGACAACACAAATTTTATTATTTTTTCTCTCTCACCTCTTCATTGGTTCTCCTATCTTGGAATGACAACTCCTTTTTATTTTTTGTCCTTTGTTCCAAGACCCAACCACTCCTTTCATTTCAGCCTGCAATTTCTTTTGCATTGGAATTCACTTTGACCAATTTACTCTTCAATTTCCCATACACCTAGGGACTCACATCTCCCATCTTACAGTTTATTATTATTTTATTCCTTCTTTGTATGCCAACGAGTTGCATCTCTTCACATTTTTATTCAGTTTCTGGCGTTTCAATGCACACAGTTTTTCAAAACCGCAACCTGTTTTTCTTCCTCTTCTCGCCTGTTCAATTTTTATTCCGTTGTTCCAACTTCTTTCCGTTTTAGAAACTGCTCCCACTCCCTCCCTATAATGGCAACTGATCGGTTTTCAGGCGTTCAAACTGTTCGGTCCTCTATTTATTTTGTTCCCCTTCTCTTTTATCTTTCCTATTCTCTGTTTACATTTCTTCCTTTTCTAAATTTTCTTTTTCACCATGGCCGAATCCTCTCTTCCTTCCGCCACCGACCATCGACTCCCAACTCATGCGGCCAAGCTTCTTTCCATGGCTCTTCTCGCTACGCATGCGGCAGGAAGGTCCACGCATCCAAGGATGGCGTCTCTCCATCGCGCGAGACAACCGCTGTTCTTCTCCGTCGCCTTTCTGACAGAGTTTCCGATGGTTTCGCTGGTATACAAACGCACATGAGTTCCTACGATGCGACCTTTAAACATTACGCCAAAGTTCTGGATCAGATTTAAGTTAAACAATCTTCACTTCGTTCCTCGCTGGAATCCGCCGACATCCTCCCTACCCGCCGCACTCGCAATCGTCGTTCTTCTCCGGGTTCCTCATCATACCATCCCCGTTGATCCCGTTGGTTGACTACACACAATGCTTGCTATGACCTTAGCCTGTCCGTGGTTTATCCTCTGTCGTCTGTTGGTTGCTTTTTCTGATCGGTTGTTTTATCACTACTTCTGTTTGTTGGTCGTGTATGGGGTTTTCTATGAAGTTAGTATGTTGGTAGTCTATGAAGTTAGTCTGTCCGTGGTTGGTTCTATAGTTTGGCGTTCGTATGGAGTTAGCATGTTGTTTTTAGTGGGTGTTTTGTCTTTCAGATGCTTATGATGTATTGGGCTTCCTTCAGTTGGGTTATCATCACTGTTCTGTTTAATATATGATAGTTCTTTTATGTCCTTATGTCTCTCTTATTTGGTGTTAGTTACTTTAAGTATTACTTACTTTTTGTTCCTTATATACGCCATCAATACTCTGTTTCTGTTCACTTTTTAATTTCCCTCATTTTTTTTCTTTCTAATTTGGCCTGCTACGAAATATCGTAGCCTGCCAATTTCTCTGGTCCACTTTTTGTGGATGACAAAGGGGGAGAAATCTGCATATATTCAGGGGGAGTTTATGTTAATATAGTCAGGGGGAGTAATATTTCATTTAAACTCTTTATAACATATCAACATCACACTTGTTCATGTTAATACATATTATACTTATTAACACTTGATTAACTCACATTTGATACTTCATTATTCACATTTGATACTTCATTATTTGTCATCATCAAAAAGGGGGAGAATGTTGGAACTTGGAATTTCCATCCTCTCTTCCATAAGGTTTTGATGTGACAAATCAATATATTTCATGTTACTAACTTTATCTATGCAGATGTGCAGCTTCAACGCAAATTCATTCACATCACGCATATGATCAAAGTACAAGGAGATTCTGCAAAAACAACCTTGCTACTCAAATTACGTGTGAAACACGTATCTACGGAATGATGTAATTTTTACTTTTTAGATAGCTTCAGGGCCTTGGTTATATCTTATCATATATCCCTAAAGCTCAAATCTACATCATCTCCTAACTCATTTGATCCTAAGTCAAAATTCGTATTTTTCAGTACTAGCCTACTAGGAATTCTCCTAGCCTACCAAAACAGTTATATTTTTGCTTGATACTTTCAGAAAAGTATCTATCCGTTGTCTATTCCACGTCACCAAAATTTTGTGACCGTTTGTTACCGTTACAAAATTGGCAGGCTACGAATTTTCGTAGCATGCCAAAATGCTTTTGAGGCTGAAACTTTCCAGAACAGTTTCTGACCGTTCTCCAACGTTCCTCTCAGTTTCTGAACGTTGTGCAACGTCTCTTTTAGAGCCGTTCACAACCGTTTCTAAAACCTATAAAAGGAGGGGTACCCCCTCTCATTTTCCACACACTTTCCTCTTCTTAATTCTGATTTTGTTGAAAGCAAGTCTTTGATTTTCTTAAGTAATTCTGCCATTAGTTGTTCTTTTCTTATTTGTAAGAAGAAATCATTAGATTTCTCTCTTCATTTAAGAACGGAAGAACTTGGATTTTCAACATCACTTTTGGAAAGTTGTTTGTGTTCATAATTGCAAGAAGATATCAATAGATCTCTCTCTTCTTTTATGAACCAGAGAACTTCAAGTGTTACGCTTCATTACATATCTTTTACATCTTGAAGTTCATCTTCTAAACACCATCCTTGAATTCATTCTCTGAAATTTATAACAAGGCTATAGGTGTTTTTCTATTTCTTATTTAACAGGTTGGAATCTCTGTTTAGAGATTGTACAAAGTTTGGGACACGGGGAGTGTCGCCATTTTTGTAAGTTCGTGCTTGCGGGGCAAGTGATTATAGTGGATTGAAAATCTCTACGGGGTAGAGGACTGGAGTAGGATCACAAGGATCCGAACCAGGATAAATCTCTGTGTTTGCGATTGGTTTAATTTTCAGCACTTGTCATTTTATTTCTGTGCCATCTTTGCAAATATTACTAACATCTTATTTGCGACAATTTTTGAATATACACTATTCACCCCCCCTCTAGTGTATTGATCCTTACAGGCTAAAATTACAATTGTTAGTGCACGGATACGAGCCCGATTGGGTATTCGCATACCCGACCCGTTTACCATCCAAGACTCGTTACCCCCACACTCTAAGTGGGCTACGACTGAGTTGGGCGAACGGATCAGACAACCGTGGGATTGGCACCGACATTCAAGGAATAGTTAATGGGGCCGAGTAAATGGGCAGTCGTTAGATCGAATCCCAGAGAAGATCATGCCGTAATCAATGAGGGTCGGTTATGCCTCATCAAGGAGGAGCTATCTATAAAGGAGCCGACAAACGAAGGTAAAGAGGCTCCATCTTAAAGGTACGAGATCTAAGACATAGAACTCTATCTTCATACTTTGCCAATCTATATTCGAGCTTGTGTCTTTAGTCTAGGGACGAACCTTCGCGGGTCAATCTCAGCTACACCAAGCTCCCTCTCTTCCTTAAGTCCCTTAATAACTTAAGCATCGAAGGGGATTTGCATCGGAACCCAGATTCGACCCCCCTAACGACTCCATGGGGCACAGATCGACGATCGCCATTCAACATTGAAGGTCGACGTTTCGTCGTCTACCTCAAACGATCGACCCAGTGGCCTCTCATAGGTCGATCGAATGTCGTATCACCTCCAGCTACCGTCGTCCGACCCTGGTTCCTTTAACCGAGGGTCACACTCTAGACGCTGAAAAGGCTCCAGCTCAACGATTCGAGTCTCTGTCAGCTTGACAACTGTACCTGTCAATTTTGTCCTTAACACCAAGGGTCTTGGATGCCAAAGGTCCCAAGACCATTCATAACACTTCCCCTTATCCATCTATTATTGTAAACTAGACATATGCATGCTTCAGGATTCATAGTGTTTATGAATATCACGAGGGGTGGATATTTATGGATCCTGAATTAAAGAGCACCAGTCTCTTTAACTTCCCATGTTCTGTGGATATCATTAGGGGTGGATACTTCTGGATCCAGAGCTAATGCGATTGCCTTGTTAAAACCTGTGGCTATGGAAACCCAGTGGGAAAAACCATAGCAAAGGAAAAAGAGTACAACACAACATTTAACTCACCCTGAGATGTACAAGCTTTAGGCTTGTAGATCTCTTAGTTGTCTCATCCCAATCCCTCTTACAAGTTTTCTAAAAGTACATCGAGGTAGTGCTTTAGTAAATAGATCTGCAAGTTTGTCACAAGATTGAATCTGCCGCACTACGACCTGTTTCTTCCCTTGTAGCTCGTGCGTCCAGAAGAATTTGGGAGAGATGTGCTTTGTCCTATCACCCTTGATGTCGCCAGCTTGTATTTAAGCTATGCAGGCTGCATTATCTTCAAACATAGTGGTTGGCTCAAGGTCATCAATCTTCAAATCAGTTGTCACTATGATGTGGTGAATAACTGAACGTAGCCAGACACATTCTTTGCTTGCTTCATGGATTGCGAGAAGCTCAGCGTGATTGGATGAGATTACTGTCGTGGTCTATTTCACATATTTCCAGGAGATAACCATCCCTCCAAAGGTGAACACAAAACCAGTCTGTGACTTTTCGATGTAAGGATCAGATCTGTAACCTGCATCTGCATAACCAAGCAAAGTGGAGGATATACCTTTCGGATAATATAATCCCAGGTCAATTGGCCCTTGTAGGTAGCACAGAAGATGCTTAACTCTGTTTCATTGGTGCTTTGTGGGCGCTGCACAATATCTGGCTAGTAGGTTAACTGCAAACGCTATATCGGGACGCGTGCAGTTTGCCAGATAGAGAAATGCTTCGATGTAACTTAGGTAAGGTACTTCAGGCCGAAGGCGCCCGCGCCGAAGGCGCCCGCTAAATTTTTATACGCTAATTTGTTGTTCTGCGCCGAAAACTTCCTTGCTCGGAGTCGGCAAATTCAGCAATCCATTGAAAATCTTACTCTGATTGCCACTTGCTTAGAAGAAAGTTATTCTTTTGAAATTCAATTTAAAGAATCTAATATGAGTTCATCCTCTATTGCAGGTATATCGAGCGAGCCATGTCACAATGAAGGCACAAATCAGAACATTAACATGGCTGGAAGCGTGTGCAAAAGAGAGGATGAGCTAGCAATTTTGGATGAACAGGAGGAGGAAATAGCGAGGGACATGTGTTTAGAGATTATCGATATGTGGCCCGAACCACTCTTTCCCCCAGTTTTTCCCCAAAATCATTCATCCCTCTCCCCAATGACTGAGCATCATACCGAGCATAATGCATATCTTTCAGGGAGTAGTCATCAACATGCTTTACTTTATTTCACCTATTTTGATGACTACATTTGGAATATTTTTATTGAAAAGAATTTAAGACTAAATTGGATTGACGCGACTCATCTCTTGCAGGATATAGTTAACTACTTTATAGAGATGCTGGGAGTTACGTTACTGGGATCCAGTTTAGCTAGTGGAGGAAGACTACTCGCCAAGGAGCGCAAGGAGCAGATAGACCAACTTCCTCCACCATTAAAGATCCGTGATCTGCCATTTGACCACGGTGTGTTCTTTCCATTAGCATAGATTTTTATATGCTTTTTAGGATGCTTGCTTTTGAATAAACTCATACCCTTTTCGACATTGAGGACAATGTCCATCTTTAGTTGGGGGGAGTGTATGAGACCTTAGGAATTTTTTTAAAATAAAGCGAAAGAAAAGAATAAACCACCATTCGCATCATTTAAAACTCCTTACATGTCATATTATCGGATGATTATGCATTGTTCGAATTCTTGAAATTATTTATGGCTTGAATTAATTTTTTTCTCTTCATGAAATTATTCATTAATATGCTAATTATGAAAACTTTCAATTGCCATGATTAATATCTCAAAATAGTTTGAATTTATTTCATGCATGATATTGTGATGCAAAAGCTTAAGTATACACGATTTATTAGAATAGTCTTCAAGTTGAAAAGGCATTTGGCCTTTGTTACTAATGTTTATGTTTGATGAATGGGTGTTGAGTTGCTTACGAAAAAAAGAGAAAAAGAAAAAAATGCATGGTTCCATTGAGTTCATTAATTAGCCAGGTCTTCGTGCCTCAGGAAGCATTGGAGATTCGCGTCGAAAAATGGATAAATGGGGAGTGCATCCAAAAATGGAGAAAATAAAACATAGATGATTCGAGTTATTAAGTTCGAGGGGCTCTTCTAAGCCTAATCCCTGATGGTCATCTGGCCAAGGAATCATTAACTGAAAGCTCGTTACACGGATCATTCTAAGTCGTCAAAAAAAGAAAAGAAAGATAAAAAAGGGAAATATTGAATAAACTAAGTAACTTTAATACCCATGATTTTGTCACGCCCCACTCCCCAAAACGACGGAAACGAGACATGACTAAGGTCCGCCTGGGCCGGAGTTGTGAGGCTCAGACCCAATAAGCGTCTGTAGGGATACCATTTAAAATTTCAGGTTCTAGTGTATAAAAGTTCATGACAATTAGAATGAGAGCACTCGAAAGGAAGTTTGCATTCATTAATAAAAGAGATATATCCAGCATTTATCTCAAGTCTAATAAAAGAAGACCAGCAAGGCTACAACTACTAAAAGGAAACTAATGGCACGAAGAACCCAACATAGGCAGAAAGTAAAGTGGTGCTACGCATCCAACTAGAAAGTAGTAACCTCTATAAGACAACGGCAGAAACAACCTCTAAGTCTGGTCCTCGTCTGGAAAGTACTCCAGGTCAACGTCCTCCGGCTCTAAGTCCTCAGATAGCTCTGGCTCGTCCATGTACTCTGGTTCAGTACCTGACGTACAACACCCAAGAGAAAAGGAGCTGTACGTCAAGTAAAGTCTACGAAAGGAAGGTGAGACTCTACAACAAGTGTGAAACAATTTAAACAACGTTTTACAGGTTGATTACATGCAGTCGCGATGACATGGCATTTAAAAAATTATATGAGGAAAGTAAAATGGAGCAGGAAAGTAAACGTGACAGGCAATAGCCGTAGCGTGTGCCACTGGCTACGGGACTAGAATAGACCGGACAAGACAAGACAAGAAGTACCGTGTGTGTCACGAAGGGTTCATGCCTTATGGTTTGAGGACGGACAGACCCTCTCCACGTGCGACGGCTCAACCCTACCCCAAACCCATGTGCTCAAGATAAGACAACACAGAGATCACTCTCGCTTGGAGAGCATCTGAAAAGCCCGTAGGCTTTTTGTAACACAGAGATCACTCTCGCTTGGAGAGCATCTGAAACGCCTGTAGGCTTTTTGTAACACAAAGATCACTCTCGCTTGGAGAGCATGTCAAATGCCCGTAGGCTTTTTGTAACACAGAGATCACTGTCGCTTGGAGAGCATCTGAAATGCCCGTAGGCTTTTTGTAACATTTCATGACAAGAAGATTGGTAAGGAGTTGTTCATTCTAGGGGGTCCACACACACGCACACACAGATAGAACCTAGGGTGTCAGTTGTTGTTGTTGTTTGTGCTTAGACTTCATCGTCAAGTCTAAGCTGTCAAGGAGTCTCGGACACTATCATTTCACGTCCAGTTCTCTTTACTCATACTTTTACAGTTAAAGGGGTGATGGCCTAAACGTGTCCGAAGGTACGTAAGTGGAAACACTTACCTGTGGTGGCGAGTGAGTCGTTGGTCTGGATCGTCTCGTCTCGGTAGGTGCGTCGGTCAACGTCCGCTGTCACAAGTCAACGACGGGTGTCAGGTCGCATTTTTAAAAGTTCCTATTATGGTATTCTAAGTTGATCGTGGCTAACCTATAAGTTTTCATGTCAAGTTCTGAAAGTTCAACCTATTCGATGATTCTATCCTATATGCACAGTCAAATTAGTCTGATCGTTGATTCTAGATGTTACAACGGTTTAATGGTGCATAACAGTAAATTTAGTGAGTTAGTTGTCGATTTTTAATTAGGGTTTCAATGTCATACGGTTTGGGTGGCTACGAGTAAAAGGGACCAACCTAGAAAGATGCTCGCACGATAACTGACGTCGGATCTGAACGTCGGTGATGCTCGATGTCCTTGACTGTGGGTAGCACAGTAAGGATCGCCTCGGGGTCGTTCTGGCTGCGGGTAGCGTAGCGAAACGGAAACAGCAATTGGATCGGTGTTGTGATCGCCTCGGTTATGAGTAGCGCAATGAAAAGCGGCAGCGTCAAAGACAACGACGTCGGGAGGTGGCGCGACCAGCGGCGTGGGCTCCTAGGGTCGCAAGAGGCCTGTCGTGAGGGCTGGAAGCTGTGTTGTGCCTGAAGATGGCCGGAGGCAAGGAGATAGAGGGAGAGAGTGGCGCAGCATGGATTGTCGAGGGTTGCACACGGCCTGTGCATAGGAGAGATGGCCGGCGGGGTAGTCTTGATGGAAGATGGAGGCCGGCGCAAGACTACAGTGCTCCGGATGCCCATGCGGTTGACTGGGGGGAGAGGGGTGGTTGCCTGGCCAAGGGGAGGTCATGGCTTGTGCTGGAGGCTGGCCGACGGCTCGTGCTAACGTGGACAGGAGGAGGGTGCGGCCCAAAGCAGGTCTAGGGGTCGGATCTGCTGTGCTTGCATGGAGAAGATGAACACGCGCATGGAGGCTTTGTTACTGGAGGTTGGCCGACGGGGGAGAAGCTTGGCCGGTGGTTGGAGGGAGAAGACGGCCTAGGGAAGAGGGGAAGGAGGTGGTTGATCGTGGGAGTTGAGGGTCGGAGAGGGTGACTGGTCGTTATGGCTCTAGGAGGTGGCGCACGACACTGTGGGGGCTGTGCGTGGAGAAGAAACGCTTGTGGGGAATTCTGGGTGAAAACTCAGCGGGGGGAAACTTTGGCCTCTAGGGTGTAATACGGCTGAGAGCAGAGAAATAAAACCCTGAGTTTTTAAAAGAAAGGAAAGAGAAGCGACGTGCGGCAGATACGAATTTGATGGGGAGACGTGGCCGTATGTACAGGGGGAGACGTGAAGTGAGGGGGAAGGTGTTATGATATGAAAATAGGTTAAATAATTAAACTTCGCATGAGATTTATTTGTATTGTTTACAGTTTCGAAAAAAACAGCATCCTTAACAAAATATTATTAAGGGAAAGAATTATATATGTTGGTTATTTTTAGGTTGGTACGGTTTAAACCAAATACGTATCAAAAGATTCCCCCCTTTTTTAATCGTTAGATAATTATTTGAGTTAGGGTTTTAAAAAAATCTTAGGTGATAAAAATAATATTACTAATTAGGTATTTACAATCTCTCCCTTCGGTATCCAATATTTGTAAACGAATTACCGGGACGATCGCGCCTCCGAGAGGGTGATGAAAGCGGGGTTCGGTCTTGCATCTGAACTACGGAAAACCGTAATAACAATCGAATGCGAAAATACGCACATGAAACAATAACACACGCTACAAAAAAATACGGTTGGGAGTGACCGTTACATCCTACCCACCTTAAGAAATGATTCCACCCTCGGAACCAACATCAACTACTGCTCAGGGAAAGGATGCGGGTAGCGCTCTCTCATCTCATCCTCGCGCTCCTAAGTGGACTCTCCAGGTGATCCGTGATGCCACATCACTCTCACCAAGTCGACTACCTTGTTCCTCAAATACTTCTGTCGACAGTCCAAAATCTGCACTGGCTGCTGATCATATGTCAGGTCCGGACGAACCATGATCTCTGAAAAATCCACAGTGCGCGATGTATCACTGACGTACCGACGTAGATGAGATACATGGAATACGTCGTGAACTCCCTCCAAAGATGGTGGCAGAGTAAGGCGGTATGCCACAGCTCCCACATGCTCCAACACATCAAACGGTCCAATATACATCGGACTCAGCTTTTCCTTTTTCCCGAAACGAATGACTCCGCGGTTCGGAGAAATCTTCAGGAAGACATGATCACCAGGCTGAAACTCCAAAGGTCACCTCTTGGTGTCTGTCCAATGCTTATAGCGATCCTGTGTAATCCTGAGCTTCTCCCTGATGTCTCTCACGACATCCACATCCTCTACTATCATCTCTGGTCCCAACAGCTCTATATCCCCGATGTCATCATAGCTCAGTGGCGACCGACATTTCCTTCCATATAAGGCAGTAAACAGTGCCATGCCAATGCTCGCCTTGTAGCTGTTGTTGTATGAAAATTCCACCAAGTGGAGATGATCTTCCCACGAACCCTTCAGATCGAGCGTACCAGCTCTCAGCAGATC
>JAULAV010002709.1:0-32458 GCA_030789695.1 Scilla litardierei | reverse complement strand
TGGCCCGTCCTCAGCAAAAGAAGAAGAAGAAAGGGCCCACCTCCGAATTTGAGGTAGTCACGCTGGAGGGGACCAAGAGGAGGCAGAAGATTGTTCTCAGCGACTTGGATCCATCTGGGTCGAATGCAGCTGCGGAGCAGGTCTCTGAGAATGCGACCCTTCCACGAGACAGGACTGTCATGGAGAGGGTC
Source organism: Scilla litardierei (assembly GCA_030789695.1). Taxonomy (NCBI): domain Eukaryota; kingdom Viridiplantae; phylum Streptophyta; class Magnoliopsida; order Asparagales; family Asparagaceae; genus Scilla; species Scilla litardierei. Next base: position 32,267 of record JAULAV010002709.1, on the reverse strand, counting down.
GATTACGAGCGGCATGTGTCAATAGCCGTTCACACTAGCGTCCAGGTAATTATTGCTCCAGCCTTATTGATGTTGCTATCAGCATGTAAGCTGACCATCGAGCGTTGTATGCAAGCTCGTATGGCTACCGCGGCATTGCGTCGCCGTGCTTTGGAGGTGGCTAATCATGGGGTCACCCAAGAGGCTGTTAGGTCGGACGTGGAGAGATATCAAGTTGAGCTGACTAGACTCAGCCTTCTCTGTGAGACAAGACTGAATCATCTTCAGAAACTCTAGGATGAGTTACACGAGTCTCGTAGGAGGGAGGCTGAATAAACTGCCTTGAGAAAACAAGCAGAGGATGCTCTGCTGGAGGAGAGGGTCGAAGCCGAGGTCATAGCAGAGAGGGCGGTTTAGGAGTTCAACGACACATTTCCTGACTTCGACAAGCTATACAAAGAAGGCTACGAGTGATGTCGACTAGAGATGAACCGATTCCCTGACCTCTCCGTTGAGATTAAAAAGATCCCGGTGGTACTTTCGGACCTTGGTGAGGATGAATCGAGCCAAGGCGGTGAAAGGTCGAGCCGAGGCATGGATGAGGCTGCTCTCGTTGATGAGGCTGCTGCCGTGGCTGGCGATGAAGCAGTATCGTATGCTACAGGAGACCCATAGTCCATGGCCGTGCTGGGTGGAGACCAAGGGCCTAACCGGCCGCTGTAGGATCTCGATGCTCTTGTTTGTGCCTGCTTTTAGAATTTTTTGAATGTATAGGGGGTGATGTGAACAAAAACAATGTTTTACAATAGAAAGTGCTAGGAGAATTGCCTGTATATCCTTGTTTGTCACTGCATCTCTTCGTTTGCAGCTTTATGTCATGTGGTGGTCATAATGCTGATGGCCCCTTTCGATGGGTTAGGCACTGTTTAAGGATGATCGCAGATAAACCATCAAACCATGCTAAGAAGTTGACTCCTACGTTTCATGTTGAGGGAGAGATTCACTCGACTCACGGTTGACAGAATGGGAGTTGTTTAGTGACAAAGGGGTGGCCCCTCGATTTGTAGCAGACGACGTCTTGGGGGAGTCGTTCTGTTGTGAAGGGGTGGTCCCTTCGACTTATGGATTATGCTTGTTTAGGAGGGTCGTTCAGCGGAAAAAAAGTGGCCCTTTGAATTACGGCCGACGACGTTTCTTTTAAGACAGTCGTTCAGTAGCAAAGTGGTGGCCCTTTCAACTTACGGCTGACATTCGTTTAGGAGGGTCATTCAGCGGTGAAAGGGTGGCCCTTTCGACTTACGGCTGATGTTTCCTTTAAGAGAGTCGTTCGATAGCGAAGGGGTGGCCCCTTCGACTTAGGCAGACGCTCGCTTAGGAGGGTCGTTCAGCAGCGAACGGGTGGTCCCTTCGACTTACGGCTGACGACGCTTAGGAGAGTCATTCAGTAGCAAAGGGGTGGTCCCTTTGACTTACGACTGACGACATTTTAGGAGATTCGTTCAGTGGCGAAGGGGTGGCCCCTTCTGTAGGAATATGATGCCCTCGAGGCCATTTATTCATGTGTGAATAGCACAAACATCTTGTCCGAAATGACAGTAAGCTGGTTGGTAATAATTTATCTAAGTTATATTGTAATGTAGTTAACATTAGATATCAACTTAGGTAAAGTCCTGAGACTTCATGCAAGGTCAAACGGGTATCGAGATGAGTATCACGATCATGGAGAAACGTTTGACCGTCTGTAGCATAAGTCTGAAATGGTTCGTGGTCGTGGATGTTTCGAGACAAGGATATCGAAACATCGGATAGACCATTGTGTCTTAGTCTTCACCGTTTAGCGGTGGCGATGATCTCATGATCGCCTGACTTGGCGAAGTCGAAGACGAAACACAGGTGCTCATTAGAATGAGTTCACTGAACGATCCACTAGAGTTATCATATGGTTATATTGACCAATCTGTCAGTGATAACTCTGAGTGATGATAGGATAGTTGGTCTTTTGACTTGAGGTCATTTTGACAGACCTGTGCATGAACGGTGCCACTTAGATCAACTGACCTAGCTTCGAGGCAAGGCCTGTCGAAAGGTCTTTTGATTGGGTGTCACTTGAAACGTATGAGGCGAGTAATGACCAAGAGAGGATTCGTCTCTCCCGGTCAATGGGAGTTAGTGTCGTAGAGTTAGTTCGGTCTTTAGTAAAAACTCTGCGCAGAGTATGTTGGAAGAAGTCCAACATTTATTGACTAAAGATTGATCGAAACTAACCGGAGTCAAGTTATTGGGGTTGACAGTTTAACCGTACCCCAGACTTGATCTACACGACACAGTTTAGACGAAGAGACTATAACTGCTGAAATCGTCACAGACACGGTCAGGGTGGTCCCGACAATTCTCATGTTGATGAGCTAACCACATTATGATGATGCTGAAACATGGACGGCAGCCACTGCTCGTGGTCTTTGTCGTATAGGGCTTCGAGCCCAACCTGTAGTAGGGTCAGGCCGTAGGGTCACACAAAGAGTGCGACCTTCGTCTAGTAATAGGTAGAAATTAGTTAGGGAGAATATTTGCATTTTTGATGCAAGGAATGGAATAATTGCATATGATGCAATATGGTAATTTAAGCTTAGATAGGGACTATTTTGCATTTGATGCAAAAGCGATTAAATGTGTATTAAATTGTTTAATATAATATTTAATAATATAAACGCAAGGAAAAGTTCACGGGTAAGACGGAAATATTCCGGTCTAGACCCAGGTTCGAACGGCGTCCAAATCGGACACCAGATGCTCAAGTTAGAGCCAAAACAGCCCAACGAGTCAGACCAGACAGACCCAGACCAGTCTGGTCTAGTCTGCTGGTCAAGACCAGAACAAACAGGCCTGGGCAAGCCCAGGCACTGGCCTAGAATTGCCCAGGGCCTGGCCTGGGCAAGCTTAGGCGCGGGCCTGGGCAAGCCCAGGCGCGGGCCTGGGCATGCCCAGGCCCGCCTGGGCTCTGCCCAGGGCCTGGGCGAGCCCAGGCGCGGCCTGGGCTCTGTCCAGGCAGACTTAGGCGCGCGCGGGGTGCGTGGGGCCCACCCATGGGCCCCACCTCTAGGGTTTTGAACCCTAAGTGTGCTGAATCAAATGACGGCTCAGTTTTTATGAAAAACTAGCCTAGGGCTGATCTTTGGACACTCAATTGGAGGGTCAAACGAACTCCGATTGACGAACGGTTTTTTCCTATGCGTTCACCGTTGAACGCTTGTCGTATTGATAGGTTGTATCAATCTTGAAGCTCAACGGTGAGTGACTTAAAATTCACGGAAGTTTGCACTTTGTGAAGTGCAAACTAACTTGATTTTAATTAACTCATTATTTAGTCCCACATCGGATTTTGAGAAAAGGGGAGAGTCCGTCGCCTATATAAATAGGGGTCTTCCCCCTTTCTCAAAACTCGTCCCAAGCTCTAGATCTGAGCGGCTCTCGTAAATGTTGGAGCACGCTCGGATCTAAGCTTAAATAAATATTTCTCTATCTCCCTAAATTTCTTCCTTACTCCTGAGGGCTCTAGCAAAGCCACGAAGGAGTTCGGATTCTGGATCCGAAATCTAGGCGGAGGTTTCACTCGCGTGAAACTTTCTTCGGCGCGTGGTTGGCTCGGCGGCACGGGGATCGATCGCCTTGGGATGCGGAGCGGTTCGAGGAGCGGTTCGAGGAGCGGTTCGGGGAGCGGTTCAAGGAACGGCTCGGCGTGGGACGGGAGCAGCTCGGAAGACGGCGCGGAACATCTCGCCTGCTCCAGGGCTGAGATTCCGGGTATGTGGTTAAAGTATTTTATTAGCATTAGTTTAGTTTAATCGCAGTAGGCTAGATCCTTCTTGGGATGGTCAGATCCATCCCAAGTCGGCATAGATCTTGGCATAGGGTCTTGGACCTTAGGGCTAAGTTAAAAATTGTTTTTAACTATATGTTAATTAGTTAACATAGTTTTTCTTCCGCTGCAAATGATTTTTTCTGTCTATGTTCCGTCCGACTTAGGACGGGACTAGACTTTTTGTGCCCTAAGGGACCGTCCATTTCCCAACAGTGGTATCAGAGCCTAGGTTTGCGTAGTCGATCTAGGTACTGCGATTTCATTAAACTTATTAATGCCTTTTAAATACTTTTAAATTTTTTAAAGTTATTAGATAATTTTAAAAATGTTTTTGAAGTTCAAAATTCTATGTGATAAATTTTTGAACATAAAAATTTTTAAAATGACGTTTTAAAATTTATGTGATAATTTTAAAACTAATTTTAAATCTTTAAAAGTTTAAATTTATTTTGGATGCCTAAAAATTTTTTATATGATAAATTTTTTTTAAGCATGGAAATTTTAAAATGGTGTTTTTAAATTTATGTGATAAATTTTAAAATTGATTTTAAGGCTTTAAATTTATTCGATAAGTTTAAAATATTTTAGATGTTTAAAATTGTATATGATAAATTTTTGAACATGGAAAATTTTTAAAGTAATGTTTTAAATTTATAAGATATTTTTAAAACTGATTTTAAAAGCCTAAAAATTTTTTATGTGATAAACTTAGTTTATTTAATTGATAAATAGATATACACTTTCATTTTATGTTGATAAAATTAGTGTAGCTTTATTTTAATGGCTTGTTAATCTTGTCTCTTATTTGATAACACAAGACAACCTTTTAGGTTAGCCATTAAAAATGATTAAAATTTATTACTTGAATTTTTAATGACATGCTATGTTTTAATAAATCATTAACAACAATATTAAGACCTAATTCCTGATTAGGGTAGTCCTTTAAATGAATTTTCAATTCTAATTGTTATAATTAATTTTCATTAAAGGACTTCGCTTCTAGTGTTGTTAATAAAATTTATTAAAATCCTAATAACGATTAGGGTAGCACGTGAACCTTATAGTTGATAAGGACTTAATAAAAATTATTAAACAAATCCTAAAATTTTGAATTTAAGGATTCAACTAATTGATAGGATTAATTAGTTGTTAATAAAAGCTGTTTAGTCTATGGCATACATACAAAAATGACAAGCTTCATTCAATGGACCATGATCCAGTCAATGTGCTTGGCTAAGAGTTCTGGATCACCCTTTAAGGGATAGTGATCCTGGCTTAGTCAATTCCCTGGCTGAGTTCCGCTGGACCGCAATGTCGCGAATCATGATTGTATGACACCCTGGACTATATCTAAGTCAAATACGTTAATGATCTTTTTCAAGATTAGCCGTAGCCCTCCTTGTTTTAGGGGTTAGCAACTATAGGGCCCGTGTTATAGTTGTTGAGATACACTCAAGCTGTGACATGGCAACCCTGTAGAAACCAACTCCTTAAATACATAAGATGAAATCTTGACTAACCCTAACCGTCGTCTCGTACCCCGAGCGCCGACGTAAGTTAAGTCAACGATGTAGTCTGCCTAGATGTAGTCTAAGACCTGACCCAAACCGACGTGTCGTGCATACACCGAGCTGAGGGGCAAGTCAGGCTAGACATGAAAACAAGGGTCCGACTAGACTAGACATGGTGATTTGGATGAGCACACTCATGATCACGAATGCCTAGGGGTAAAAATCGATTAAGAGAGTCATATCCGATATGATCGATGAAGAGTCATCTTCCGATCGCAGAGTCAATCAACTTGTTGAGCTACACTCAAGGTTGTTTAGACTCAAGGTGATTGGAACTCTTACCCATTAATTTTTAATTCGATTAAATCGTTCGTTATTAAGCTTTAAAACGTTCGTAAAAATAGTGGGAGGATATAGATAGATAAAAGCCAATCTACCTATATTTAATATTGAACATATGCTAAAACTAGGGCAAGACTATGTTTACCGTAGGAATTAAAATATAATATTTTAATAAGTTAATTGGTCAAAAAGTTGATTAATTGAATATCAAGTTAAATTCTAATTGATAGAATTAAAACTATATTCTCGTTGACATTAAATGACCTTCTAAAGAACAGACTTAAGAAATATGATTTCATTAAGTTCTGGGTCCAACAAATAAATTAAAGCTACATGTCACTCGTCTCTATATGAGGCAGCTTGAACATATAGGACATTCAAAGTATGTTTCTCCCTACAACTTGTCGAGCTACCCTCAAGGTTGTATGGACAAACAATTTTGATCCGCAAAGTTCGAGAATTCGATCAAACCGTTTGAGTCGAATACAAGTGCATGAGCGATGCAAGACTATGTATCCCAACCGGATCTAGAGACAAGCAACTTCTTGAGCTACACTCAAGATTGCAAAGCTCAAGCGTTTGGATACATAAGTTGCTTGCATATCTATTTATTTATGTTGATATCTAAATGTGATTTAGAAAAGGAAGAAGGCACTTCGGAAAGTCAATTGAGAAAGTTAGTTTAATTTATCATTAGTAGAGGCATAAGTAGGAGGAAATGAAAATGTGACATATTTTGATGTCACGATTTCAGAATAAATTGTTATACAAAAGACGTTTAACACATTTTGACGAATGTCGTCACATTGCTTCTGAAGTAATGTTTTGTGTTAAGTAATTTGTAAATAAATAAATATATATATATATTAAATGTTAATATATAAATACACAAGATAGTAGCAAACTTATATGGTAAAATTAGACTAGGCCGTATCAAGAGATTAAGCTTCACAAGTCACATAAAGAGGGGTCTGACCTCTCGTATTATGAAGTCTACGGACACTTGTGAGTCTTAGCCTCTTAGATACAATGGCCGAAACCCATCTGTGAGACAGTGGGAGAATGAGTTGTCGAACTCAGTCTAGTACATACTGATGTACTCGAGTCTAGATTAACCAAAAATAAGTTATTCGTATATTTTATTAAGACACGTGTTCTTGATGAAACACAAGTCTGATAAAATAAAGAACGAAATGACTAAAGTATTTAAACTGATTTGATTAGATCGAATGGTCAAATACTTAGCTAAATAAAATCTTATGTAATTAAAAGAAAATGTGATTTTCTCTCAGATCAAGTCTGTTAACACATCGGTGTGTTAAAAGGTATGAATCACACTTAATTAGATTTAGTGTGATCCATTGTAAGTGACTCTGAGTTAAGTCCTCCCTCTGGGTTAAGTCCCAGATAGTAATGCCTAGGTTTTGATAAAGTTCTATGAGAACATTATCAATAAGATATTCATTAAATCAACCGTAAGGAAGTTGTAAAAATACTCGAATCTCGTGAGACGAATTGTCGAGTTAGACATCATAACTGATGATGACTTAGTCAACTTCTAGGATGAAATTCAGAGTAGTAACTCCGATTTAAAACTTGATGCAGGTCCGTGTGCGTAAATAAATTGAGAATTTAGTCTACGTACCCAAGGAAAATGTTTCCTCACTTTCTGCAAGTAAATCTTTAAGTTGAAAGGTTGATGCAGAAAAGAAAATAGTGAAGTACAATAATGTTGGACGAGAACGGTTTTCATCCTAATTTCTTTAAAACGGATTATGATGAAACTGGTTTCGCCAACAGATGTGTACAGATCTACTCGGACCAAAGCCGATGTAAAACGCTTAAGTTGACCATGAAAATTGGAGCATTCACTTATAAGTTCGTTTTTCTAAATATGATTTAGACAGACTGACTTATATGAATTAGCCAGATAGTTTTCAAGGTCAGTGGGAGCGTATAAATTACATGCGAATCATCAAAGGGATGTAACATACATTTTGACTAAGTAATCAAGAGGTTTGATACTTTATCAAGAATAGATATGAGCCATTTAAAATGACCATTAACAAATTTAAATGATTATCGTAAGGTACGATAAAACTGGATAAGATCCAAGTAAAATAAAATATTATGGATTCCGACAGACCAAATGAATTATTTGAATGAGATTCAAAAGGTTGGTCTAACATAAACATAGAAACCCCTTAAGTCTATAGAGTAGACGGTTTTGGCAGATCCACTCACGAAGGCTCTATCACATGAAGTCAGGAAAACTTATGTGTAAAAACAATATTAGATATCGAGATAAATAGGCCTGAGTGCAAGTGGGAGATGTAGGAATATGATGCCCTCGAGGCCATTTATTCCTATGTGAATAGCACAAACATCTTGTTCGAAATGACAGTAAGCTGTTTGGTAATAATTTATCTAAGTTATATTGTAATGTAGTTAACATTAGATATCAACTTAGGTAAAGTCCTGAGACTTCATGCAAGGTCAAACGGGTATCGAGATGAGTATCACGATCATGGAGAAACGTTTGACCGTCTGTAGCATAAGTCTGAAATGGTTCGTGGTCGTGGATGTTTCGAGACAAGGATATCGAAACATCGGATAGACCATTGTGTCTTAGTCTTCACCGTTTAGCGGTGGCGATGATCTCATGATCGCCTGACTTGGCGAAGTCGAAGACGAAACACAGGTGCTCATTAGAATGAGTTCACTGAACGATCCACTAGAGTTATCATATGGTTATATTGACCAATCTGTCAGTGATAACTCTGAGTGATGATAGGATAGTTGGTCTTTTGACTTGAGGTCATTTTGACAGACCTGTGCGTGAACGGTGCCACTTAGATCAACTGACCTAGCTTCGAGGCAAGGCCTGTCGAAAGGTCTTTTGATTGGGTGTCACTTGAAACATATGAGACGAGTAATGACCAAGAGAGGATTCGTCTCTCCCAGTCAATGGGAGTTAGTGTCGTAGAGTTAGTTCGGTCTTTAGTAAAAACTCTGCGCAGAGTATGTTGGAAGAAGTCCAACATTTATTGACTAAAGATTGATCGAAACTAATCGGAGTCAAGTTATTGGGGTTGACAGTTTAACCGTACCCCAGACTTGATCTACACGACACAGTTTAGACGAAGAGACTATAACTGCTGAAATCGTCACAGACACGGTCAGGGTGGTCCCGACAATTCTCATGTTGATGAGCTAACCACATTATGATGATGCTGAAACAGGGACGGCAGCCACTGCTCGTGGTCTTTGTCGTATAGGGCTTCGAGCCCAACCTGTAGTAGGGTCAGGCCGTAGGGTCACACAAAGAGTGCGACCTTCGTCTAGTAATAGGTAGAAATTAGTTAGGGAGAATATTTGCATTTTTGATGCAAGGAATGGAATAATTGCATATGATGCAATATGGTAATTTAAGCTTAGATAGGGACTATTTTGCATTTGATGCAAAAGCGATTAAATGTGTATTAAATTGTTTAATATAATATTTAATAATATAAACGCAAGGAAAAGTTCACGGGTAAGACGGAAATATTCCGGTCTAGACCCAGGTTCGAACGGCGTCCAAATCGGACACCAGATGCTCAAGTTAGAGCCAAAACAGCCCAACGAGTCAGACCAGACAGACCCAGACCAGTCTGGTCTAGTCTGCTGGTCAAGACCAGAACAAACAGGCCTGGGCAAGCCCAGGCACTGGCCTAGACTTGCCCAGGGCCTGGCCTGGGCAAGCCCAGGGCCTGGCCTGGGCAAGCCCAGGCGCGGGCCTGGGCATGCCCAGGCCCGCCTGGGCTCTGCCCAGCGCCTGGGCAGAGCCCAGGCGCGGGCCTGGGCGCTCCCAGGCGCCTGGGCGAGCCCAGGCGCGGCCTGGGCTCTGCCCAGGCAGACTTAGGTGCGTGCGGGGTGCGTGGGGCCCACCCATGGGCCCCACCTCTAGGGTTTTGAACCCTAAGTGTGCTGAATCAAATGACGGCTCAGTTTTTATGAAAAACTAGCCTAGGGCTGATCTTTGAACACTCAATTGGAGGGTCAAACGAACTCCGATTGACGAACGGTTTTTTCCTATGCGTTCACCGTTGAACGCTTGTCGTCTTGATAGGTTGTATCAATCTTGAAGCTCAACGGTGAGTGAGTTAAAATTCACGGAAGTTTGCACTTTGTGAAGTGCAAACTAACTTGATTTTAATTAACTCATTATTTAGTCCCACATCGGATTTTGAGAAAAGGGGAGAGTCCGCCGCCTATATAAATAGGGGTCTCCCCCCTTTCTCAAAACTCGTCCCAAGCTCTAGATCTGAGCGGTTCTCGTAAATGTTGGAGCACGCTCGGATCTAAGCTTAAATAAATATTTCTCTATCTCCCTAAATTTCTTCCTTACTCCTGAGGGCTCTAGCAAAACCACGAAGGAGTTCGGATTCTGGATCCGAAATCTAGGCGGAGGTTTCACTCGCGTGAAACTTTCTTCGGCGCGTGGTTGGCTCGGTGGCACGGGGATCGATTGCCTCGGGATGCAGAGCGGTTCGAGGAGCGGTTCGAGGAGCGGTTCGGGGAGCGGTTCAAGGAGCGGCTCGGCGTGGGACGGGAGCAGCTCGGAAGACGGCACGGAACATCTCGCCTGCTCCAGGGCTGAGATTCCGGGTATGTGGTTAAAGTATTTTATTAGCATTAGTTTAGTTTAATCGCAGTAGGCTAGATCCTTCTTGGGATGGTCAGATCCATCCCAAGTCGGCATAGATCTTGGCATAGGGTCTTGGACCTTAGGGCTAAGTTAAAAATTGTTTTTAACTGCATGTTAATTAGTTAACATAGTTTTTCTTCCGCTGCAAATGATTTTTTCTGTCTATGTTCCGTCCGACTTAGGACGGGACTAGACTTTTTGTGCCCTAAGGGACCGTCCATTTCCCAACACCTTCGACTTACAGTCGACGACATTTCTTTTAAGAGAGTTGTTTAATAGCGATGGGGTGGCCCCTTCGACTTATGGCTGACGCTCGTTTACGAGAGTCGTTCAGTGGCAAAGGGGTGATCCCTTCGACTTACGACCGATGACGTTTAGGAGAGTCCTTCAGTGGTGAAGGGGTGGTCACTTCGACTTACGGCTGATGACATTTTTGAGAGTCGTTCAGTGGCAAAAGGGTGGTCCCTTCGACTTATGGCTGATGCTCGTTTACGAGAGTCATTCAGTAGCGAAGGGGAGGCCCATTTGACCTACTACTGACGACGTTTTAGGAGAGTCGTTCAGTGGCGAAGGGGTGGTCCCTTCAACTTACGGCTGATGGCGTTTTAGGAGAGTCGTTTAGTAGTGAAGGGGTGGTCCCTTCGACCTACGACTGACGATGTTTTAGGAGAGTCGTTCAGTGGCAAAGGGGTGGTCCCTTCGAACTATGACTGACGATGTTTTAGTAGATTCGTTCAGTGGCAAAGGTGTGGTCCCTTCGACTTACGGCTAATGCTCGTTCAGAAGAGTCGTTTAGTGGCGAAGGGGTGTTCCCTTCGACTTACGGCTGACGACGTTTTAGGAGGGTCGTTCAGTGGCGAAGGGGTAGTCCCTTCGACTTACGGCTGGCGCTCGTTTAGGAGAGTCGTTCAGTGGCAAAGGGGTGGTCCCTTCGACTTATGGCTGACTCTGGTTTAGGGAGTCACTCGCATCAACGTAAGTTCAGTTTTCCCAAAACTTCCCGAGGATTGGATCCTTTACAATGGGTGTTTTGATGGGATAGCTTCTGTAAACTTTACGAAGGCTTAAGAAAGCAAAAGTTTATTTGATAAAAGAGACATGCTTTATTGAAAAAAGAGTGACAAAGAAAAACAAAAGGTGTACATGTGTTTTCGAACTTTGTTGGAGCTGTTGCTGTCTAGCGCCTCTTTATTTGCCTTAAGTTTAGACGGTTTGTTAGTCGATCACCTTGGTGACATGTGATCCTGTCATCTTGCCCTTCTACTTTGAGGATCCCTCCTTGCTAGGTGGATCATTAACTGGGTTCGTGGGGTGTCCTCGCTTGACTAGGGCATCGATCTCTTTTTTGATAGTCCAACAGTCGTTGCTATCGTGCCCATAGTTGTTGTGATATTTGCAGAATTTGATGTCGTCCCTCTTCTCATATTTGCCCTTCTTAGCTGTCTCTTGGATCAGCTCCTCTCGTGAGGTGTAAACGAGGACTTTCGCCTTTGGAGTAATCGTCTTAGCGTAGGTAGGGCGCTCCTTACTTCGAGGGCTCCTTTCCCTGGGCCTCTTGGCTCGAGACTCCTGGCGGGGGGTTCCCAAGGTTGGTCTCTCTCGCCTCGTGTCTCCACAGCGGGAGGTGGTGCTCTTCGCATTAGCTCCGGCGGGTTCTTCTGCCTCCTTGGAGGAAGTGAACCGATCCATTATGTTGAGCATTTCTACGACGGTGTTAGGGGAACTGGTGAAGGGCCCTCCTCAGGTGCTTATACCGGACCGCCTGGGTGAGCGTCGCTATGACGGTTACGTCCGGTGTCTCCTATACGTCGAGCCTCTTGTCATTGAATCTCTGGACGAAGGCTCGGATCGATTCATTCTCGTTCTGTTTGAGCAAGAAGAGGTGGGAGGACTTCTTCTTAGGACATCATCCTGCGACGAATTGTTTGCAGAATATTTCTATCAATTCATCGAATGAGCCGATGCAGCCGTGGGGTAGCCCCTCGTACCAGCTTTCTGCCCTCTTGAATAGTGTAGCATGGAAGGCTCTACAAAGGTCTGGCTCGTCGACCCCGTGGAGTAGCATGACATTCAGATACTTATGAATGTGTGACCATGTGTCGCCTCTGCCATCATAAGCTGGTAGAGCAGGGGGCTTGAACTTGGTAAGAGGAGGAACAGAGATGATATTCTCTTTCAGGGGGTTCTCCAAATCGTAGATTGGACCAGTATGGATCCTCCTTCTCCAGGTTGCACAGTAGTTGGCTCCCGAGGATCGGTTCAGGATCTCCTCCCTCCTCACGAATCCACATGCATGGTTCAGAGGGTTATAACCTGGGGGAGCCCTTTACATTACCTGATCTAGGATGCTACGGGTTGCTGCCTGGTAATTGGAGGGGGTGGGTTCTTCCTGGAGAACGAAAGCTCGATTGTCGACCCCCGCTCCGTTGTATTGGTGGGCCGTAGGGTCAATTTATGGACGTTAATCTACAGTTGATCTGCCCTTGGGTCCCCCAAATCTCGGAGGAAAGCCAAGCCCTTTGTTGGCGTCAGGTTCAGGTTTGGAGGCGACAACGGCTTATTTAAGGGAGATGGGCTCCCTATGTTTTGGCGTATTAAAGTTGCCAATGTGCCTAGGCTCCTATCGACCTACTCAGTGAACTGGGTGAATTCCTTTTGGGTCACCCCAGAGTCCTTCGGGGCCTCTGCTGGTCGTAGTGGTGATGTTGTGGAGTCTGCGACGCCCTCCACCACGACGTTGTTTGCTCTCGGCTTCTCCTTCAGACCTTCGATCGGTCCGGCGTTGCTGGGTCTAGCTGTCATAGCTTCTGGATTTCTTTGGGATGTCAAGCCGGTTAATGTTTCCCATAGACGGTGCCAAACCGTTAAGGCCATAATTGACTAAGACAGTTGTCAAGCTGATGTAGACTCGAGATGTTGAGTCGGAGCCTCGTCAGCAGTTGGTATAGGACCCTGGTTGGAAGAACCTGGGTCAGGTGATGGTAGTTGATGGGGACGCAGTGCTCGATCGACCTTCGAGCAGCAGATGCGTTGATTATTCACTCGATGACGACCCTTAACACTGGATGATAACCGTCGATCTGAACAACAGGGAGTTGTTAGGGGGGTCGGATCTGGGTTCTGACCCAACCCCCTCCGATGCTTAAGTTAGTGTGGGAACTTAAGGAAGAGACGGAGCTTGGTGCAGCTGAGATAAACCCACGGAGGTTCGTCTCAAGACTGGCGGTGTAAGCTCAAATGTATATGAAGTATCAGCTGAGAAAGTAGAGTTATATGTCTTAGACCGCGTACCTTGGAAATGGGACCCGTTCCTCTATTTATTGGCGTTCAGTGTCTCTTTTGGAGATGCTGGGGTGATAACGGCCATCTAATAACGGGGCCACGATCTTCCCCCTTAATAGGAATAAATGTTGTGCACGTCCCCGCGATTTACGAGCCCGCCTTTTATCCCACGTTCGAGTGAAGTGGACCCAACGGTCGACTGACCATTGGGCTTTGACTGAGTCAGTGTCGGGATTCTTTGGTGGGCCTTGCAGGCCCGAATCATCTGTCGAGCGAGTTATCTCGAATGCTGGCCCAATGATTCAACACCATCATAATTATTAATGCTATTAAAATAGCCTTTTTCATAAAGGATCGTGTGCGTAGATGCACTGTCCACTAGGCATTTACAGTCCATCTCTAGATCTGTTAGATTTAAGGTAGATCCGAAGCAAAAGATCTAAAGAAAATAAACTGATCCCGCTCCTTACAAAGTTCGCAAAAGCATGGCAGAATCAAAATCTATCTTGCTCAGATTTTTGGTAGAATTTATCGTGATGATAACGTGTTGAGAATCATCTTCTATGGTGGAAGCCATAGATTATATTTATACAGAGTAACTATTACAAAGAGAAGAATACAAAGGGGCTTTTACATTCATGGTCTTGGATACCAACTGTCTTGGATACCAAAGATCCCAAGACCATTCATAACAAGTCAATGTTAGTTATTAATAGTTGTTAGTTTAAGTTAAATTATTTTCAGTTATAGTTTTTTTAATTAATTATAAATTATTTTTCAGTTATATATATATATATAGTTTATATATATATATATATATAGAGGGTAAAATGCGCCTGTGCTCGTGCTCAGATGGGATTCCTGCGCTCGACCCCTCCTGACCGTCCGATCCGATCCCCCGGCTGTTGTTAAAAGCGGAACATGAGGAACTTTTGGTGCAATTACCAACGCGCCCTTACGCGCCCGGAACTTTTGGGGCAATTACCATCCCGCCCTTATAGCCCCTATGAAAGCAACTTTTTAGAACTATTGGTGCAATTACCATCCCGCCCTTTATATCCTTTTCAAAGAAATAGTTAACACTATACGGCACCGTTGTGCGCGTCGACCCAGAACGGAGTATATTACTCCCCGCGCACAACGTGCTACAGCCTACGCATTGTGCGCGGTGTGGGCATAAAACGCACAAGTGTGGAGCATTTTCCATCCGTGCGCACGACGGGCAAAATTACCCCCGTCATGCGCGAGCATTTTCCATCCGCGCGCACGACGGGCAAAATTACCCCCGTCATGCACGAGCATTTTCCATCCGCGCGCACGACGGGCAAAATTACCCCCATCGTGCGCGAGCATTTTCCATCCGCACGCACGACGGTCAAAATTACGCCCGTCGTGCGCGTGGGTTAAAACGCCTAGAGTGAAGCAATTTCTATCTGCGTGCACGACGGGCAAAATTACCACCGTCGTGCGCGTCGTTTGCGGGGCTTACGCACAAGTGTGGAGCAATTTCCATCCCAGCGCACGACCGGCAAAATTACCCCCGTCGCGCACGGGGGGTAAAACGCCAAAGTGTGAAGCAATTTCCAGCCGCGCGCACGACGGGCAAAATTACCCCCATCATGCGCGTCATGCGCGGGGCTTAAAACGCACAAGTGTAGAGCAATTTCCATCCGTGCGCACGACGGGCAAAATTACCCCCGTCGTGCGCGACGTGCGCGGGGGTTAAAACACAACGTGGGTAGCAATTTCCAGCCGAGCGCACGACGGGCAAAAATACACCCCGTCGTGCGCGGAGTTAAAACACCTAGTGTGAAGCAATTTCCATCCGCGCGCACGACGGGCAAAATTATCCCCGTCGTGCGCGTCGTGTGCGGGGCTTAAAATGCACAAGTGAGGAGCAATTTCCATCAGTGCGCACGACGGGCAAAATTACCACGTCGTGCGCGGGGGGTTAAAACGCAACGTGTGAAGCAATTTCCATCCGCGCGCACGACGGGCAAAATTAACCCCGTCGTGCACGTCGTGTGGGGGGGCTTAAAACGCACAAGTGAGGAGCAATTTCCATCCATGCGCACGACGGGCAAAATTACCCCCGTCGTGCGCGGGGGGTAAAACGCCAAATGTGAAGCAATTTCCAGCTGCGCGCACGACGGGAAAAATTACCTCCGTCGTGCGCGGGGGGTAAAATGCCAAATGTGAAGCAATTTCCAGCCGCGCGGATGACGGGAAAAAATACGCCCTGTCATGCGCGTCGTGCGCGGGGGTTAAAACACATCGTAAGTTTCAATTTCCAGCCGCGCGCACGACGGGCAAAAATACGCCCCGTCGTGCGCGGGGTTAAAACGCCTAGTGTAGAGATATTTCCATCCGCGCACACGACAGGCAAAATTATCCCCGTCGTGTGCGGGGCTTAAAACGCAGTGTGGATCAATTTCCATCCGTGTGCACGATGGGCAAAATTACCACCGTCGTGCGCAGGGGGTAAAACGCAAAGTGTGAAGCAATTTCCAGCCGCGTGCACGACGTGCAAAATTACCCCCGTCGTGCGCGTCGTGCGCGGGGGTTAAAACACAACGTGAGTAGCAATTTCCAGCCGTGCGCACGACGGGCAAAAATACGCCCCGTCGTGCGCGGGGTTAAAACGACTAGTGTGAAGCAATTTCCATCCGCGCGCAGGACGGGCAAAATTACCCCCGTCGTGCGCGTCGTATGCGGGGCTTAAAATGCACAAGTGAGGAGCAATTTCCATCAGTGCGCACGACGGGCAAAATTACCCCGTCGTGCGCGGGGGGTTAAAACGCAACGTGAGAAGCAATTTCCATCCGCGCGCACGCGGGCAAAATTAACCCCGTCGTGCGCATCGTGTGGGGGGCTTAAAACGCACAAGTGATGAGCAATTTCCATCCGTGCGCACGACGAGCAAAATTACCCCCGTCGTGCGCAGGGGGTAAAACGCAAAATGTGAAGCAATTTCCAGCCGCGCGCACGACGGGCAAAATTACCCCCGTTGTGCGCGGGGGGGTAAAACGCCAAATGTGAAGCAATTGCCAGCCGCGCGCACGACGTGCAAAATTACCCCCGTCGTGCGCGTCGTGCGCGGGGGTTAAAACATATCGTAAGTTTCAATTTCCAGCCACGCGCACGACGGGCAAAAATACGCCCCGTCGTGCGCGGGGTTAAAACGCCTAGTGTAGAGCAATTTCCATCCGCGCGCACGACGGGCAAAATTACCCCCGTCGTGTGCGGGGCTTAAAACGCAGTGTGGAGAAATTTCCATCCGTGCGCACGACAGGCAAAATTACCACCGTCTTGCGCGGGGGGTAAAACGCAAAGTGTGAAGCAATTTCCAGCCGCGCGCACGACGTGCAAAATTACCCCCGTCGTGTGCGTCGTGCGCGGGTGTTAAAAAGTAACGTGAGTAGCAATTTCCAGCGGCGCGTAAGACGGGCAAAAATACGCCGAGTCGTGCGCGGGGGTCAAAACACCTATTGTGAAGCAATTTCCAGCCGCGCGCACGACAGGCAAAATTAACCCCGTCGTGCGCGTCATGCGCGGGGCTTAAAACGCACAAGTGTAGAGCAATTTCCATCCGTGCGCACGACGAGCAAAATTACCCCCGTCGTGCGCGACGTGCGCGGGGGTTAAAACACAACGTGAGTTGCAATTTACAGCTGCGAGCACGACGGTCAAAAATACGCCCCGTCGTGCGCGTGGTTAAAACGCCTAGTGTGAAGCAATTTCCATCCACGCGCAGGACGGGCAAAATTACCCCCGTCGTGCGCATCGTGTGCGGGGCTTAAAACGCACAAGTGTGGAGCAATTTCCATCAGGGGTGCACGACGGGCAAAATTACCCCCGTCGTGCGCGGAGGTTAAAACCTCAATGTGTGAAGCAATTTCCAGCCGCACGCACGACGGGCAAAATTACCCCAGTCGTGCGCGTCGTGTGGGGGGATTAAAACGCACAAGTCTGGAGCAAATTCCATCAGTGCGCACGACGGGCAAAATTAACCCGTCGTGCGCGGGGGGTTAAAACGCAACGTGTGAAGAAATTTCCATCCACGCGCACGACGTGCAAAATTACCCCCGTCGTGCGCGTCGTTTGCGGGGCTTACGCACAAGTGTGGAGCAATTTCCATCCCAGCGCACGACCGGCAAAATTACCCCCGTCGCGCACGGGGGGTAAAACGCCAAAGTGTGAAGCAATTTCCAGCCGCGCGCACGACGGGCAAAATTACCCCCGTCGTGCGCGTCATGCGCGGGGCTTAAAACGCACAAGTGTAGAGCAATTTCCATCCGTGCGCACGACGGGCAAAATTACCCCCGTCGTGCGCGACGTGCGCGGGGGTTAAAACACAACGTGAGTAGCAATTTCCAACCGAGCGCACGATGGGCAAAAATACACCCCGTCGTGCGCAGGGTTAAAATGCCTAGTGTGAATCAATTTCCATCCGCGCGCACGACGGGCAAAATTACCCCCGTCGTGCGCGTCGTGTGCGGGGCTTAAAATGCACAAGTGAGGAGCAATTTCCATCAGTGCGCACGACGGGCAAAATTACCACGTCGTGCGCGGGGGGTTAAAACGCAACGTGTGAAGCAATTTCCATCCGCGCGCACGACGGGCAAAATTAACCCCGTCGTGCACGTCGTGTGGGGGGGCTTAAAACGCACAAGTGAGGAGAAATTTCCATCCGTGCGCACGACGGGCAAAATTACCCCCGTCGTGCGCGGGGGGTAAAACGCCAAATGTGAAGCAATTTCCAGCCGCGCGCACGACGGGCAAAATTACCTCCGTCGTGCGCGGGGGGTAAAATGCCAAATGTGAAGCAATTTCCAGCCGCGCGCATGACGGGAAAAAATACGCCCCGTCATGCGCGTCGTGCGCGGGGGTTAAAACACATCGTAAGTTTCAATTTCCTGCCGCGCGCACGATGGGCAAAAATACGCCCCGTCGTGCGCGGGGTTAAAACGCCTAGTGTAGAGCAATTTCCATCCGCGCGCACGACGGGCAAAATTACCCCCGTCGTGTGCGGGGCTTAAAACGCAGTGTGGATCAATTTCCATCCGTGTGCACGACGGGCAAAATTACCACCGTCGTGCGCGGGGGGTAAAACGCAAAGTGTGAAGCAATTTCCAGCCGCGTGCACGACGTGCAAAATTACCCCCGTCGTGCGTGTCGTGCACGGGGGTTAAAACACAACGTGAGTACCAATTTCCAGCCGCGCGCACGACGGGCAAAAATACGCCCCGTCGTGCCTGGGGTTAAAACGACTAGTGTGAAGCAATTTCCATCCGCGCGCACGACGGGCAAAATTACCCCCGTCGTGCGCGTCGTATGCGGGGCTTAAAATGCACAAGTAAGGAGCAATTTCCATCAGTGCGCACGACGGGCAAAATTACCCCGTCGTGCGCGGGGGGTTAAAACGCAACGTGAGAAGCAATTTCCATCCGCGCGCATGCAGGCAAAATTAACCCCGTCGTGCGCATCGTGTGGGGGGCTTAAAACGCACAAGTGAGGAGCAATTTCCATCCGTGCGCATGACGGGCAAAATTACCCCCGTCGTGCGCGGGGGTAAAACGCAAAATGTGAAGCAATTTCCAGCCGCGCGCACGACGGGCAAAATTACCCCCGTCGTGCGTGGGGGGTAAAACGCCAAATGTGAAGCAATTGCCAGCCGCGCGCACGACGGGCAAAATTACCCCCGTCGTGCGCGTCGTGCGCGGGTGTTAAAACACATCATAAGTTTCAATTTCCAGCCGCGCGCACGACGGGCAAAAATACGCCCCGTCGTGCGCGGGGTTAAAACGCCTAGTATAGATCAATTTCCATCCGCGCGCACGACGGGCAAAATTACCCCCGTCGTGTGCGGGGCTTAAAACGCAGTGTTGAGCAATTTCCATCCGTGCGCACGACGGGCAAAATTACCACCGTCGTGCGTGGGGGGTAAAACGCAAAGTGTGAAGCAATTTCCAGCCGCGCGCACGACGTGCAAAATTACCCCCGTCGTGCGTGTCGTGCGCGGGTGTTAAAAAGTAACGTGAGTAGCAATTTCCAGCGGCGCGCACGACGGGCAAAAATACGCCCAGTCGTGCGCGGGGGTTAAAACGCCTATTGTGAAGCAATTTCCAGCCGCGCGCACGACTGGCAAAATTAACCCCGTCGTGCGCGTCATGCGCGGGGCTTAAAATGCACAAGTGTAGAGCAATTTCCATCCGTGCGCACGACGGGCAAAATTACCCCCGTCGTGCGCGATGTGCGCGGGGGTTAAAACACAATGTGAGTTGCAATTTACAGCCGTGAGCACGACGGTCAAAAATACGCCCCGTCGTGCGCGTGGTTAAAACGCCTAGTGTGAAGCAATTTCCATCCGCGCGCACGACGGGCAAAATTACCCCTGTCGTACGCGTCATGTGCGGGGCATAAAACGCACAAGTGTGGAGCAATTTCCATCAGGGGTGCACGACGGGCAAAATTACCCCCGTCGTGCGCGGAGGTTAAAACCTCAATGTGTGAAGCAATTTCCAGCCGCACGCACGACGGGCAAAATTACCCCAGTCGTGCGCGTCGTGTGGGGGGATTAAAACGCACAAGTCTGGAGCAATTTCCATCAGTGCCCACGACGGGCAAAATTACCCCGTCGTGCGCGGGGGGTTAAAACGCAACGTGTGAAGAAATTTACATCCGCGGGCACGACGGGCAAAATTAACCCCGTCGTGCGCGTCGTGTGGGGGGATTAAAACGCACAAGTGAGGAGCAATTTCCATCCGAGCGCACGACGGGCAAAATTACCCCCGTCGTGCGCGGGGGGTAAAACGCCAAATGTGAAGCAATTTCCAGCCGCGCGCAGGACGGGAAAAATTACCCCCGTTGTGCGCGTCGTGCGCAGGGGTTAAAACACATCGTAAGTTTCAATTTCCAGCCGCGCGCACGACGGGCAAAAATACGCCCCGTCATGCGCGTCGTGCGCGGTGGTTAAAACTAATCGTAATTTTCAATTTCCAACCGCGCGCACGACGGGCAAAAATACGCCCCGTCGTACGCGGCGTTAAAACGCCTAGTCTAGAGCAATTTCCATCCTCGCGCACGACGGGGAAAATTACCCCCGTCGTGTGCGGGGCTTAAAACGCAGTGTGGAGTAATTTCCATCTGAGCGCACGACGGGCAAAATTACCACCGTCGTGCGCGGGGGGGGGGGGGGGGGGGGGGGGGTAAAACGCAAAGTGTGAAGCAATTTCCAGCCGCGCGCACGACGTGCAAAATTACCCCCGTCGTGCGCGTCGTGCGCGGGTGTTAAAAAGTAACATGAGTAGCAATTTCCAGCGGCGCGCACGACGGGCAAAAATACACCCAGTCGTTCGCGGGGTTAAAACGCCTATTGTGAAGCAATTTCCATCCGCACGCACGACGGGCAAAATTACCCCCGTCGTGCGCGTCGTGTGCAGGGCTTAAAACGCAAAAGTGTAGAGCAATTTTCATCCGGGCGTACGACGGGCAAAATTACCCCCGTCGTGCGCGTCGTGTGCGGGGCTTAAAACACAAAAGTGTGGAGCAATTTCCATCCGGGCGCACGACGGGCAAAATTACCCCCGTCGTGTGCGGGGGTTAAAACGCCAAAGTGTGAATCAATTTCCATCCGGACGCACGACGAGCAAAATTACCCCCGTCGTGCGCGGGGGTTAAAACGCCAAAGTGTGAAGCTATTTCCAGCCGCGTGCACGACGTGCAAAATTATCCCCGTCGTGCGCGTCGTGCGCGGGTGTTAAAAAGTAACGTGAGTAGCAATTTCCAGCGGCGCGCACGAAGGGCAAAAATACGCCCAGTCGTGCGCGGGGTTAAAACGCCTATTGTGAAGCAATTTCCATCCGCACGCACGACGGGCAAAATTACCCCCGTCGTGCGCTTCGTGTGCGGGGCTTAAAACGCAAAAGTGTAGAGCAATTTCCATCCGGGCGCACGACGGGCAAAATTACCCCCGTCGTGCGCGTCGTGTGCGGGGCTTAAAACGCAAAAGTGTGGAGCAATTTCCATCCGGGCGCACGACGTGCAAAATTACCCTCGTCGTGCGCGGGGGTTAAAACGCCAAAGTGTGAAGCAATTTCCATCCGGGCGCATGACGAGCAAAATTACCCCCGTCGTGCGTGGGGGTTAAAACGCCAAAGTGTGCAGCAATTTCCAGCCGCGCGCACGACGGGCAAAATTACCCGTCGTGTGCGTGGCTTAAACGCACAAGTGTGGAGCAATTTCCATCAGTGCGCACGACCGGCAAAATTACCCCGTCGTGCGCGGGGGGTGAAAACGCAACGTGTGAAGCAATTTCCATCCGCGCGCACGACGGGCAAAATTACCCCCGTCGTGCGCGTCGTGTGCGGGGATTAAAAACACACAAGTGTGGAGCAATTTCCATCCGGGCGCACGACGGCAAAATTACCCCCGTCGTGCGCGGGGGGTAAAAACGCCAAATGTGAAGCAATTTCCAGCCGCGCGCAGGACGGGAAAAATTACCCCCGTTGTGCGCGTCGTGCGCAGGGGTTAAAACACATCGTAAGTTTCAATTTCCAGCCGCGCGCACGACGGGCAAAAATATGCCCCGTCATGCGCGTCGTGGGCGTGGTTAAAACTAATCGTAATTTTCAATTTCCAACCGCGCGCACGACGGGCAAAAATACGCCCCGTCGTACGCGGCGTTAAAAACGCCTAGTCTAGAGCAATTTCCATCCTCGCGCACGACGGGGAAAATTACCCCCGTCGTGTGCGGGGCTTAAAACGCAGTGTGGAGTAATTTCCATCTGAGCGCACGACGGGCAAAATTACCACCGTCGTGCGCGGGGGGGGGGGGGGGGGGGGGGGGGGGTAAAACGCAAAGTGTGAAGCAATTTCCAGCCCGCGCGCACGACGTGCAAAATTACCCCCGTCGTGCGCGTCGTGCGCGGGGTGTTAAAAAGTAACGTGAGTAGCAATTTCCAGCGGCGCGCACGACGGGCAAAAATACACCCAGTCGTTCGCGGGGTTTAAAACGCCTATTGTGAAGCAATTTCCATCCGCACGCACGACGGGCAAAATTACCCCCGTCGTGCGCGTCGTGTGCAGGGCTTAAAACGCAAAAGTGTAGAGCAATTTTCATCCGGGCGTACGACGGGCAAAATTACCCCCGTCGTGCGCGTCGTGTGCGGGGCTTAAAACACAAAAGTGTGGAGCAATTTCCATCCGGCGCACGACGGGCCAAGGCAAAATTACCCCCGTCGTGTGCGGCGGGTTAAAACGCCAAAGTGTGAATCAATTTCCATCCAGACGCACACGACGAGCAAAATTACCCCCCGTCGTGCGCGGGGGTTAAAACGCCAAAGTGTGAAGCTATTTCCAGCCGCGTGCACGACGTGCAAAATTATCCCCGTCGTGCGCGTCGTGCGCGGGTGTTAAAAAGTAACGCGAGTAGCAATTTCCAGCGGCGCGCACGAAGGGCAAAAATACGCCCAGTCGTGCGCGGGGGTTATAAAACGCCTATTGTGAAGCAATTTCCATCCGCCACGCACGACGGGCAAAATTACCCCCGTCGTGCGCTTCGTGTGCGGGGCTTAAAACGCAAAAGTGTAGAGCAATTTCCATCCGGGCGCACGACGGGCAAAATTACCCCCGTCGTGCGCGTCGTGTGCGGGGCTTAAAACGCAAAAGTGTGGAGGCAATTTCCATCCGGCGCGCACGACCGTGCAAAATTACCCCCCGTCGTGCGCGGGGGTTAAAACGCCAAAGTGTGAAGCAATTTCCATCCGGGCGCATGACGAGCAAAATTACACCCGTCGTGCGTGGGGGTTAAAACGCCAAAGTGTGCAGCAATTTCCAGCCGCGCGCACGACGGGCAAAATTACCCGTCGTGTGCGTGGCCTAAACGCACAAGTGTGGAGCAATTTCCATCAGTGCGCACGACCGGCAAAATTACCCCCGTCGTGCGCGGGGGGTGAAAACGCAACGTGTGAAGCAATTTCCATTCGTGCGCACGACGGGCAAAATTACCCACGTCGTGCGCGGGGGTTAAAATGCCTAGTGTGAAGCAATTTCCAGCCGCGCGCATGACGGGCAAAATTACCCCCGTCGTGTGCGACATGCGCGGGGGTTAAAACACAACGTGAGCAGCAATTTCCAGCCGCGCGCACGACTGGCAAAAATACCCCCCGTCATGCGCGGGGTTAAAACGCCAAGTGTGAAGCAATTTCCATCCGCGCGCACGACGGGCAAAATTACCCCCGTCGTGCGCGTCGTGTGCGGGGATTAAAACGCACAAGTGTGGAGCAATTTCCATCCGGGCGCACGACGGGCAAAATTACCCCCGTCGTGCGCGGGGGTTAAAACGCCAAAGTGTGAAGCAATTTCCAGCCGCGCGCACGACGGGTTAAATTACACCAGTCGTGTGCGGGGCTTAAAACGCACAAGT
Source organism: Scilla litardierei (assembly GCA_030789695.1). Taxonomy (NCBI): domain Eukaryota; kingdom Viridiplantae; phylum Streptophyta; class Magnoliopsida; order Asparagales; family Asparagaceae; genus Scilla; species Scilla litardierei. The sequence goes on along the minus strand of JAULAV010002709.1, from coordinate 8,178 downwards.
GTGGAGCAATTTCCATCAGTGCGCACGACGGGTAAAATTATCCCGTCGTGCGCGGGTGGTTAAAACGCAACGTGTGAAGCAATTTCCATCCGCGCGCACGACGGGCAAAATTACCCCCATCGTGCTTGTCGTGCGCGGGGGTTAAAACGCAACTTGAGTAGCAATTTCCAGCCGCGTGCACGACGTGCAAAAATACGCCCCGTCGTGCGCTGGGGTTAAAACACTAGGGCTGTTGTTGATGAACAGAACGTTCGACGAACTACTCGTGAACAAGCTCGGTACATGTTCGTTTACGTTCGTTTAGGAAGCTTAATGAACAAGCATGAACAGATTTTTAGACCTTGATTAGTAAATGAACAGAGCTTGAACATAACTGTGTTCGTTCATTTATGTTCATGAACAAGCTCGTTAAGTGTTCATGAACAAGCTCATTAAGTGTTCGTGAACAAGCTCGTTAAGTGTTCGTGAATGAACATGTATCGAAAATAGTAAATTTAGACAAATACTATATTTTTTACTATGCTTGGAATGGATGCTCGTAATGGGATCTATGGAGCTATAATGCTAGATTTATTTGTTTTTATCCTGCAAATATTTAATCCTTTTATTTAATTGATTTAGTCATTGGTAATTATGTTTAAATATTATTGTTCCATATAAAAAATTAACGTTCGTTAGTTTGATTGAAAATCTGTTCATGAACAAAATTGATTGTGTGTTCACGAACATGTTCCTGAACATGTTCACGAACAAGCTCGATAAGTCTTTACAGAACGGTCGATTAAGTACTCATGAACAAGCTCGGTAAATGTTCGTTTACGTTTGTTCGTTAAGCTTAACGAACAAGCTTGAACATGTTTTTAGATCTCGGTTAGTAAACGAACAGAGCTTGGACATGGATTTTGTTCATGAACAAAACCAAGCTCCCTGTTCAAGCTCGTTCTAGCTCGTTCGTCAACAGCCCTAATAACGCCAGTGTGATCAAATTTCCATCCGCGCACACGACGTGCAAAATTACGCCCGTCGTGCGCGTCGTGTGCGGGGCTTAAAATGCACAAGTGTGAAGCAATTTCCATCCGTGCACACGACGGGCAAAATTACCCCCGTCGTGCACGAGGAGTAAAATGCCAAGTGTGAAGTAATTTCCAGCCGCACGCACGACGGGCAAAATTACCACCGTCGTGCGCGTCGTGCGCGGGGATTAAAGGCCTAGTGTGAAGCAATTTCCATCCGTGCGCACGACGGTCAAAATTACCCCCGTCATGCGCGTCGAGCGCTTGCTTAAAACACACAAGTGTTGAGAATTTTTCATCCGCTTGCACGACGGGCAAAATTACCCCCGTCGTGCGTGTTGTGCGAGGGGCTTAAAACGCACAAGTGACAAGTGTGGAGCAATTTCCATACGAATGTAGCAATATGGGTAACATATCTTTTAATTTCTTACAACAAGTGATTATTTTGCACAAAACTTAACTTCAAATTTATTCCGAATTTTTTTCAATATCAACATTCTTGTTGTCCCTTTTTAATCGGTGACGTGCATTATAAATTGATTTGCATGGAAGGTTGGATTTTCCTAAAGTACCTTCAAAATTTCAGCCGACCTCAGCGTGCTATTTGCCAAATCTCTCAATGATTTCATCTCCATTCATTGCAACTGCCCTTCATCGGAATGGCCCTCGACATAATTAGCAGCTTGATGGTTGTGCCTGACCTCAACGACTGTTAACCTCCACTCCTCACCGCCAACGCCGACGCCCACCATTACCACGCAATGAGAACAGACATTGACACTTCTTGGTTTTAACTGGCCTGCGGTCGTTTTTTCATTTCGGTGTCACCTGTAAACCCCGCTTCTTTCACATGCAAAGTAAACAGCAGGAATGCTATTGGAAGTTTTACCCAAACTCGTCGTCGACATGGTAATAATCACATGGCTGACGGTCTTTATCCACACAAACAGCTCGTCTCTTCTCTTAAAAATTTGCGCGGTAGTAAATTCTTTTGTAAAATCAATTTCATCATGTATCAAACAATTCATACAACTAATTCGACCTTGATTCAAAGATTTAATGTATTATCTCAGAAAAGGTAAATCAATAGTACGTTGGATTTTTGTACCTTCTAGGATACATTAGCATTTTCTTGCTTTCTTGTGTCTGAAAGTAGGGATTTTCGAGGTATTCCATTTGGTAAGTTCCGTATCTGCATGCATGTAAAATCACCAAATTTCTACATCATTTTCCACCCAATTGAATAAGAATTTCACCTACAGTGTATTTAAAAGTATATACTTACCAAATGGAATACCTCGAAAATCACTACTTTTAGACGCAAGAAAGCAAGAAAATGCTACTGTATCCTAGAAGGTCCGCTGACCGCTGAGATCTTCTGGTAAGATTTGAAGGTGCATTTTGGTTGCAAATGCTTCTTTATCCTAGAAGGTACGCTGACCGCTGAGATCTTCTGGGAAGATTTGAAGGTGCATTTTAGTTGCGAAGTTAGCCGGATTTCATTGGAGTCATTTTCTACCGCCATCCCATTCTCTTTACATGCATCTAAATCATGAAGGAAATGGTCCACATTGAAATAGCAGGAGTAACTTTCAATTTTATCTTCCATTTACCATGGTATATATCTACATCAAGTAGAACGAAGCAATGGTTAGAATTTGTCCGGTTAAACTAAGAAACAAACATATTGTAAGAAAAATACGTAGAATACCGTGGCTATACGAGGAAGATCCGAGAAGCCGAATACTTAGCAGATGTAATTGAAACCGCTGTGGCACGACCTCGGTGGTAATCGCTGTTGCCGGTTGCTCCCGAAGGTTAACACAGCAGCCCCTGGCCGCGTCCACACTTGGGCAGAGACTTTGGATTTTGTACAGTACAGCTACCCATGAGAACAGGATGAAGCAAAGAAGAATTTTTGGAGGAAGCAATTTTTCCGTGTATTTTCTTGAGGAAAGAAGAGGGATATAAATAGAGTTCAAAAAATAGCTGTTATGAATTCAAACTGTCAAATATTAAACGAGTATTAAATAGGCTTTGAATGCTGCGTATTAAAGCGAGGCTTTATTTGCGTATTTATTGAGAGGTTTTGAATGCTGCAATCAAATTAGCAGTTACCAACATTTTAGAATGAGACGCCATTTATTATAGACGAATTGGACTGCCCATGGATGAGGATGAGACTACAGTTGATTTACTGTGAGTCATGGAAAGAACCCGTGAGTCTACAGTTGTTGAGCTCGTGAATATACAGTATATACAGATGTTGCGCTGTGAGTAATTTTTGAGGGTAATCGCATACACAAAGCGAAATTTTTGAGGGCGTTCACGGTCCATTTATAGTGAAATTGACCATTCAAATTGATGAGTATAAGTCTGTTATCCTACAACGAGCCCTTCATTGCAAACATCTACGTAGACAATCATATGTATCAGTTTGTAAGAGCATAGGCTAATGAATCAGTTTGGGTCTGTATCAGTATGTACATAAATATAGTTGAATTCGATTGAATATGCCTTCAGCTTGAATAAGTATCAGATTTAATTTTAAAGTTTGCATGTAGTTTCTGAGTCAGAGTGAATAAGTATCCGGTTTAATCTACAATGTTTTCAGATTGAACAAGTATAATAAGACTTAAATCTAAAAGCTTGCATGTAGGCTTGATTGAGATTCAGATTAAGTATGATTAAATTTATTCCCGTGGTCGCGTTGAGAAAATTTGTCATCGATGAAACATCAGCTTAACGTGCACAACGGGTAAATTCTGCTGGTTGTGCGCATTAAACAATTGTTCATAAAATACCTTAGATGCTCAAAGCGAACACATGGCTCTGGCTGTGCTTGTTGTGCGCTTTGCGCAATTAAATTAACCATTATAAATATGCTCAACGCGTACAAAGGCCATAAATTAGTTGGTCTGAGCGTTGAGCAATTATGTAAGCGGCTATTAATTTTTCTAGCTCACGTCCCACCGGCCGGTCAAACATTCTTGAGAAATGCACATGTCTGGTATCAATCAGCTGTAGATTTACGAGCAGTCTTTTGTATATTCACGAGAACCCCTCAGTTTGTAAGAGCATAGGCTAATGAATCAGTTTGGATCTGTATCAATATGTACATCAATATATTTGAATGGCTGGGTCATTTTCAAAATGTCATCAATTGGAATATGTATGAGATTTAATCTAAAATTTTGCATGCAGTTTCTGAATTCGATTGAATATGTCTTCAGATTGAAAAGATATCAGATTTATTTTTAAAGTGTGCATGTAGTTTCTGAGTCAGAGTGAATAAGTATCAGGTTTAATCTACAATGTTTTCAGATTGAACAAGTATACTAAGACTTAAATCTAAAAGTTAGGATGTAGGCTTGATTAGGATTCAGATTAAGTATGATGAAATTAGGAATGTGATTGATTCACTGCGGTGGCGCACAGTGGGATTAAAATTATAGCATCTCACAAATATGCTCAAAGCGCAAAACGGTCAAATTTATTCCCGTGGGGGCGTTGAGCAAATTTGTCATCGACGCAACTATAGCTTAACGCGCACAACGGGCATAATTCTGCATGTTGTGCGCTTTGCGCAATTATGTTAGCCATAACGAATTATCTGAACGCGCATAACGGCTCAAAGTGAACACCTGGCGTTACTTGTTGTGTGCTTTGAGCAATTTTTTAAACCATTAAAAATTTGCTCACCGCGCACAACGGCCATAAATTTATTGGTACTGAGCGTTGAGCAATTATGTAAGCGGCTATAAATTTTTCCAGCTCACTTGCCACCGGTCATACATTCTTGGGAAAATCATATGTCTGGTATCAATCAGCTGTAGATTCAGGAGCAGTATTTCGTATATTCACGAGAACCCCTCTGTAGCTTGACGGGGTCTTCGATGTAGCCACACAGTAAAACTCTACTGCAGCAGTCACATCCTCATTGACCTATCTGCGTTGTGTGCATTGAGCAATTCCCGTTTTCCATGCGTTTTGCGCGGTGATCAATTATAATAGTTACTCTCTGTTGTATTATTTAGCCCGGGGTGCGTGTCGAATAAAATGTATTAAAAAATCTTAGTGGAGAGTAGTATTGTTGGGAGTAATTTTCCTATTAGCATCAATGTTGATCAAGGCGAAAAATCGTTGAGTTTCATTGTTATGCGCGGAGAGTAATTAACCTATTTTGATCCTAAAATAATTGGGATTACGCGATTTTCGTGTTGGTATTACGCGGTTTACGCGTTGAGTAAATAATTGTTGATTCCCGAGATCCATTGCATTACTGTAGGATCAAGGACTTATTATACGCTTCATTTTGATTGCTCTAATTCCCCTATAAAAATGGCGGACAAGGAGCACTCATCTTCTCACAACTTCATCTACTTTCTTCCATCATCATCTTCTTTATTTGCCCACACAACCTTCGTATGGAAACAGTAAGTCCTTCAGCTGTTCGTGCATGCTTGATATAGATATCAGATATGGACGATAGGATTCATTCAGCTGTTCATCCATTTATAATCAGGCATGCCCGAAAAAGGGTTTCCAAATGTGAGGATTTCGCCTTCCACCTTGCCCGTGACTCTGTGGTGTCTCTTGCCGAAGATGAAAGAACTCACCCTCAGAATGCAACCCTGCACAACAACCACGTTTTCAATCCTGGCATGCTTGCTGAATAGCTGCCCGAACCTGGAGGATCTAGTCATTGGAGTAAGTACAAATTTGCTAATTATTTCCTCTGAATAATTCAAAACTACGTATGTATGTATGATGGCATTAAGCATTCTGTTTTGTTACCATGATGAAATGTTTGATTTTCCAGACCCGGAAGCTTCAGCGCTAGAATACTGGGATCAGCAGATGCCTTCGGATTGCATGACAAATACGCTAAGCACGATAACTGTAAACGTGGAGGATGTACACCGCAAGGGCTCGCATCCAATGAAGCATTCTATGACCTCGGGATCGATGGTTACTGGAATTTCACCTTTTTTCATATTCCGACGAGATTCTTTGTAATTTTCTTCTTCAATTTGGATGCGAGATAAGAGATCGAAAACAACTGGAGGGAGTGCTTGTACCTCAGAGGGACGGTAGCAATGCACCGCCAACCTATGTGACCAAGGGCCGCCATTCAGGCTTAATCATATGTATCAGTTTGTAAGAGCATAAGCTAATGAATCAGTTTGGATCTGTATCAGTATGTACATCAATATAGTTGAATTCGATTGAATATGTCTTCAGATTGAATAAGTATCAGATTTAATTTTAAAGTTTGCATGTAGTTTCTGAGTCAGAGTGAATAAGTATCCGGTTTAATCTTCAATGTTTTCAGATTGAACAAGTATAATAAGACTTAAATCTAAAAGTTTGGATGTAGGCTTGATTGGGATTCAGATTAAGTATGATGAAATTTGGAATGTGATTGATTCACTGCGGTGGCACGCAGTGGAATTACAATTATAGCATCTCACAAATATGCTCAAAGCGCAAAACCGGCAAATTTATTCCCATGGGGGCGTTGAGCAAATTTGTCATCGACGCAACTTTAGCTTAACGCGCACAACGGTCATAACTCTGGCGGTTGTGCACGTTAAACAATTGTCCATAAAATACCTTAGATGCTCAAAGCGAACACATGTCTTTGCTTGTTCTGCTGCGCTTTGCGCAATTATGTTAACCATTAAAATTTGTTCAACGCGCACAACGATTCAAAGCGGGTACACCTGTCGTTGCTTGTTGTTCGCTATGAGCAATTATTTAAACCATTAAAAATTTGCTCATCGCGCACAACGGCCATAAATTTGTTTGTTCTGAGCTTTGTGCAATTATGTTAGCGGCTATTAATTTTTCCAGCTCACATCCCACCGGCCGGTCAAACATTCTTGAGAAATGCACATGTCTGGTATCAATCAGCTGTACACGAGAACCCCTCCTGTAGCATGACAGGGTCTTCGATGTAGCCACACATTAACTCTTCTGCGGTCGCATCCTCATAAACCAATACAATTTGCTGCCATGCGTTGTGCGTTGTGCGCCTTGAGCAATTCCAGTTTTCCATGCGTTTTGCGCGGTGAGCAATTCAGATTGTTAGTTTGTTACTCGCTTCTGTATTATTTAGCACGGTGTGAACGTCGAATAAAATGTATTAAAAAGGATTAGTGGAGATTAGTATTGTTGGGAGTAATTTTCCAATTGGCATCATTGTTGATCAAGGCGAAAAACCGTTGAGTTTCCTTGTTTTGCGCGGAGAGTAATTAACCTATTTTGTTTCCTTATTATACTCTTCATATTGATTGGTCCAATTCCCCTATAAATGGCGGACAAGGAGCCCTCATCTTCTCACAACTTCCTCTACTTTCTTATATCATCATCTTCTTTTTGCCCACACAACCTGCGTCTGGAAACAATAAGGTCTTCTTATGTTCGAGCATGATGCATGAAGTAGAAATGGACGAGATGGAGATGGATATGGGGTGTAAAGATGAGATGGTCTTCTACTATTCGGGCCTGATGCTTGAGATAGAAATGGACGATAGAATTCAACCAGTACTTGTTTCACGCAAAGATAAATGGTTGATGTTGGAAACTGCAACGATGGTAATAACCGCAACGAAGGGCTATCGTCCATTTATAATCAAGCATGCACGTGGAACGGCCATCTCCTCTTTACACTATCTCCTCCTCCATCCCCTTCATCTTTGTACTATAGATCGTCTAAGACACACAAACACCTCCTACTGTCCTTTCCGATCTCGAAGATGAAAATCTCATTCTATTTATAACGCAACCATGTGTTGGTGTTCGCCGCCTCTTGGGAATCGGAGTTCTTATCGGTGTCTTTGAACCGGCGTCATACTTGACAGCCAGGTACAACGACGACTGTAATGACGACACTCCTATCCGGGCTATGGTTGCAGAAAGTTGGCAAACAAGTCCATAAACTCAACGAAGATGGTCGCTTCGTTGCGTTAGTTAACGTCGTTGCCGACTTTCGGCAACCGTAGGCAGGATAGGAGTGTCGTCATTGCAGGCGTCGTTGTAGGGTGAAGCACGCAGATCACGCTGACAATTTATCCCGTAAAAAGCCCCTTCATTGCAAACATCTTACGAAGACAATCATATGTATCAGTTTGTAAAGAGCATGGGGTAATGAATATGTTTT
>JAULAV010002708.1:0-27796 GCA_030789695.1 Scilla litardierei | reverse complement strand
GCACCGGCTCCATTATATCAGTTCCCGCCTGATAACCATGAATCCATGTGGGCATTTACTTTCCGTTTGAATACACATCGCTCCTACCTTTGCACCGGCTCCATTATATCAGTTCCCGACTGATAATCATGAATCCATGTCAATAGAGAGGACTACTGCCGTAAAGGTGGAGCCCGAGGTAATAGATCGGGTGCCAAGCCGCTCAAGGCTGGACAGATATACGTGCACCTCATGGGCATTTACTTTTCGTTTGAATACACATCGCTCCTGCCTTTGCACCGGCTCCATTATATCAGTTCCCGCCTGATAATCATAAATCCTTGTCAATAGAGAGGACTACTGCCGTAAAGGTGGAGCCCGAGGTAATAGATCGGGTGCCAAGCCGCTCAAGGCTGGACAGATATACGTGTACCTCATGGGCATTTACTTTCCGTTTGAATACACATCGCTCCTGCCTTTGCACCGGCTCCATTATATCAGTTCCCGCCTGTTAATCATGAATCCCTGTCAATAGAGAGGACTACTGCCGTAAAGGTGGAGCCCGAGGTAATAGATCGGGTGCCAAGCCGCTTAAGGCTGGACAGATATACGTGCACCTCATGGGCATTTACTTTTTGAATACACATCGCTTCTGCCTTTGCACCGGCTCCATTATATCAGTTCCCGCCTGATAATCATGAATCCCTGTCAATAGAGAGGACTACTTCCGTAAAGGTGGAGCCCGAGGTAATAGATCGGGTGCCAATCCGCTCAAGGCTGGACAGATATACGTGGACCTCATGGGCATTTACTTTACGTTTGATTACACATCGCTTCTGAACGTGCAGTGGCTACTAAACAATAGATATTTATAGATCGGTTGCGAGACGCAATCAGTATGCCACGTAATGATGACAGTACAACCGCCACCTCGTACAATCTCATTTCGGAGGTACGTAATGATGAAAGTAAATGATTCTGCTTTCTTCTCAACAATGTTCACGTGTGGAAACTGGAGAATGAGTCAAGTAGAACCTCGGTTTCCGTGTAAGCCCTTCATTACGATTTTTTTGGCCATCCGAACGGATGCTTTACCCCAGCCGTCTGATGAGATCATTTTAGTCAGTTCCACTTCCCTATGTAATCCAGCGGCTGAGATTAAAATAACCAATCAGTTCCAGTTCCACTTCCCTATGTAATCCAGCGTATCGTTATATATATGTGGAATCAGTAGACCAGGGGTTTCGCGGAAAATTTCATTCCTCTTCCCTTTGGTTTGTCGTTCCATTTTCTTCTTCATCTCAACACTCTCGCATTTCGTACTAGGGTTTCTTCATGCCGCCAAAACGATCTCGTGAGTCGAGTTCTTCTGACTCTTGGGGATTTAGTGATGATGATTCACCGTCACCTGAACACGATGATCCCCTTCCCTCATCGTTCCTGGCCAATAGACCCATTCTGCGTGATTCGCTTTCGCTTGGTCCAACTCAAGGTGAACACAATGTGCTGTTGCCTCCTCCTGGGTTTCCTCCTTTACATGCAGGTTCATCAGTTCCATCTCTGGCTGAAAAATCCCCACTTGAGGACAACAGTAATGGACTCCTCTCTATGGTTGGGATGTCTCGCTGTCAGGACTCTGTTCTGCACAACCTCCGTAGCAAACTCGAGGAGCTTACTACGTCTGTATCTGTACTTACAGATGAACAACATCAGCTTAACGATATACTCATAGGCAATGTAAGCCCCGCATCTGCTCCTTCATCCTCCTCCCATCAGCCGGTGAACTTTACTCGTAGATTAGGAGAAATTGAAACACATCTCTCCAACACCAATCTGGCGATCTCACTTCTGCGTAGCGACTTCGACACTATGATGCTCATAATGTCGAACATACAAGAGAAGATGGAGACTCTGGTGCCCTCTCCTAGAGACATCCGTACTGTTGCCCCACCATCACCACCTCCTCCTCCGCCTTCGCCTCCAGGTTTTTGAGGTGGCCGGGCCTTTGGCGCACAAGCCTTTCTCTTGTCTTATAATGTATTTTTGATCATCGACGGAGAAGAGTGTTTGTGGGTAGATATTCTTTGGTGTTTTATGTCATTATGTACGAAATGCAGTTTCAAATTTGTTGTGGTATGTACATTATAACGTATAAATGTTGTAGTATGATAGAATTCAGACCTTAATACACTGTCATTTAATTTGATACAATTGCATGACATTACGAAATTGATATATGTGATATATACATCGATGCTTACTTGAATCAATGTCCGAAATTGAAATTACCTATTTAAAAACTTTTTACCGATATATGATTTACCCAGCGCGCACAACGGGCATAAATTGTGACCGTCCTGATATACGTTGTGATAAAACATTTACGTTTGCACACAATTACTCAGCGCGCACAACAGTCACATAATGTGTTTGACCGATGTGCGGGCTGTGAGCATACCCGTATCTGATTATCCACAATTACTCAGTTCACACAACTGCATGTAATTGTGACCTTTTTACGCGCGGAGCCAAACTATTCTATATTACAATTGAGGGAAGCTTTTGAATTTGTCCTATGTGGCAGTGTCATGTCAAGTTTTGGGGGGAAAATATCTTGGATTGAGAAAATATGTTGGGAATACACAAAAGCATTGTAGAGAAATTAGTTGGGAGAATACAAAAGCTTTTCTTTTTTGAAATTGGTAGCATTAGCACTTAAGTCTTAATACCATTCATTCAAAAATGACCCAAAAAACCGAGACCCAAAAAAATGAAACCCAACAAAAAACACACACAGAAAATGAAACTCAACGAAATAGAACTTTATTTCGGCTGAGCTTATTTCGGCCGACTCAAAAAATTTGAAACCCAAAAAAACACAGTGAAAGTGCATTCAAAGAGGCGGTCTGAGCTTTATGGTCGTCAAGCTGTCTGACCAACCCATTCGCGCAGAAGGCGCCCTCGCCGAAGTCGCCCGCTAAATTTTTAGACGCTAATTTGTTGTTCTGCATCGAAGGCGGCCGCACCTAATTTATTGTCCCTCGTCGAAGACGGCCGTGCCTCTAAATTTTTTACGCTATTTTGTTGTTCTTTTCCATTTTGGCTGTAGAAATATTTTTTTGGGCCAAATATTTTTTTGGGACACATATTTTGCACCGTTCCCGCGGGCATGGATTATGGCTAGTATGTAATTAAAACGACAATATTTCATCGCAACCAAACTTCAGATGCCATGACCGTTGTACGGGCTGAGCAAAACTGTATTACATAATCCATTACCCACAATTATTCATCCCGTCCTACGCGGTGTGTAAATAGGTATACCTTTCGGAAACATAATTCAGCTCGCACAACTGCTAAAATTTCACCCACCTGTGAGCGATTTGTAAAACTGTCGTAACTAAAAAATCACAATAATTAAGAAAAATCACAAAATTGGTGGAGATTTAATGTTCAGACTGACATGCGAAATAAATAGAGTAATGCTACATACACCCCTATGGCTAGGGGTGTATGTACTTTTTATTTCCAAACTTAGAAAATTCTATTAATCTACTTGTCAAATTATTTTTATTTTTTCTTTTTCTGGTTAAATTTGTCCCTAACTCTTATATACACCCCTATGAATAGGGGTGTATATAGCACATATCAATAAATATATCCACATTGAAGCAAATAGATCGGGTCGGTTGATTGATGGGTGTAGATACATACTCCTTCCCCTTTTGTATTTAGGTCCTGTCCTTTTGGCATCCGTATTTACGACACGCACACCCGACGCTGACGACACGCACACCCACACTTTCCTCTCCTTCTCAGTTTCGCGTGTTAACCGCTATCATGTTCATGGGGAATTATTTTTGCTCCGTGCACAATTTGCATGGGAATTTCTAGTATACATATAAGTGAAAAGACAACACATATCGTACTGTTTACAGAATAAGACACCATATATCTTTATGAATGATACTCATGTGTCACGCTGTTGGATTTGATGGTGTCCCATTTTGTAACGTCCCATTATGAGTAATATTGTACAAACATAAATAATTTGCTCAACTTGCACAACAGCCATTATTTTTCCCGTTGTGCGCGTTGAGCAATTTTGTTATTGGCCATCAAGTTTGCTCAACGCGCACCGTAAAGGCCAAACCTTCTTGGGAACATCATCTGGCTGGTAACAATATGTTGTAGATTCACTCGTCTTTATGTCCAATACAATATCACGCACAGTGACTCTACTGTAGTCTATCGTCCTCATCAATGGGCCAGTCCAATTCGTCTATAAATAGCCTCTCTTCCCACTAGACCTTGTCAACCACTGCACTTCTTGATGATAGTATTCTAACTGATTCTATCTGTTTCTACTTCATACAATATTTTTTCTTCACAATGCTAAATATATCCCGTTGTTCATCACTGTTTCGTCTTCAACACACAAAGATGAACAATATACTACCGGCAATTGACGTGTACTGGAAGATGTTATTTGCTCCTTCATATGTTCTACTACAGCAGCGGATTCTTCTGAGAAGAAGCAACCGTGATATATTTTTATATCAGTGCCTAAACGTAAAGTTGCATGTCTTTATACCCTATTTTTTACTTAAATATGCTTTTTATCGTTCATAATTGATGCTTCTTCAACGCATACAGTGGCATGCGCTGAAGAATCCAGATCAGCCAACTTCGTTAAAGGAGTGGCTACTTATACCGTTATGGACGATCTGGATGCTAGTGATGATGGTGCGTGCTATTGGAGCTGATCATAAATGCCATCTTGCTTGAGCTGTTCAGCATGACTCTCTGAACAGTTTTTCGTAGTGGGATTCAATGTACCATTAGGATATTCCCGTGATTGAATTTCATACCAGTTCCAAAATGTGAAGTTGCAAAATGTTTAGCTGTAGTTTCAACTTTGTTGTGTAATGTACAGAATAATGCATAAATGTTGTAGTATTTTGGAATTCAGACCCTAATACAATGTCATTTTATTTGATACAATTGCAGGACAATACAAAAATGATATAGGTGATATATATGTCCGACACTGATATTACTGAGCAAAATTGTTTACCGAACTATAAATTACATTTATGCATTATGTACATTATAAAGCGGGGGAGAATTAAATAATGTTCAGTCTGACATTATTTAAAAAATCAAAATTGAAGCAAATTTGATGCGCAGCTGTTGATTGATGGGTGTAAAGACATTTAAGTGATAAGACAACACATATCCTACTGTTTACATAATAGGACATCAAAAATATCTACATTTCTTTGATTTGTTAAAAAATATACATTTTGGATATATAATACAGCGCGCACAACGGATCAAAATACACCCAGCTGTGCGCGTTGAGCAAAATGGACGTAACGAATAATTACTCTGCGCGCACAACGTTCAATACAAAATCCCCATAATTAATAACTTCAGCGCGCACAACGTTCAATAAAAAATTCCAATAATAAAGAAGAAAAACAAAATTGGGGGAGAATTAATTAATGTTCAGACTGACAGGCCAGTTAAATAAAAATACCATTGAAGCAAATCTAATGCGCTTGCAGTTGATTGATGGGTGTAAAGACATTTAAGTGATAAGACAACACATATCAGACTGTTTACAGAATAAGACAGCAAAAATATCTACATTTCTTTGATTTGTTAAAATTTGGTCCTTAGTGCGGGTTATATAAAAAGGTATACATTTAGAAAATATAATACAGCGCGCACAACGGATCAAAATACACCCAGCTGTGCTCGTTGAGCAAAACGGTCGTAACGAATAATTCCTCTGCGCGCACAACGTTCAATACAAAATTCCCATAATTAATTACATCAGCGCGCACAACGTTCAATACATTTAAGTGATAAGACAACACATATCCGACTGTTTGTAGAATAAGACAGCAAAAAGATATACATTTCTTTGATTTGTTTAAATTTGTCCCTTAGTACGGGGTATATAAAAAGGTATATATTTAGAATATATAATACAGCGCGCACAACGGAATAAAATACACCCAGCTGTGCGCGTTCAGCAAAACGGTCGTAATGAATAATTACTCTGCGCGCACAACGTTCAATACAAAATCCCCATAATTAATAACTTCAGCGCGCACAACGTTCAATAAAAAATCCCAATAATAAAGAAGAAACACAAAATTTTGGGAGATTAATTACTGTTCAGACTGACATGCCAGAAAAAAAAATCAAAATTGATGCAAATATAATGGCAGCAGTTGATTGATGGGTGTAAGGAAATTTAAGTGATATGACAACACATATCCGACAGTTTACAGAATAAGACAGCAAAAATATTCACATTTCTTTGATTTGTTAAAATTTGAGTCTTAGTGCGCACCGTGCGGGGTTTTTAAAAAGGTATACATTTTGGATATATAATACAACGTGCATAACGGATCAAAATACACCCAGCTATGCGCGTTGAGCAAAACGGTCGTAACGAATAATTACTCTGCGCGCACAACGTTCAATACAAAATTCACATAATTAATATCTTCAGCGCGCACAACGTTCAATAAAAAATCCCAATAATAAAGAAAACACAAAATTGGGGGAGAATTAATTAATGTTCAAACTGACATGCCAGATAAAAAAATCAAAATTGATGCAAATATAATGCGGAGCAGTTGATTGATGGGTATTAAGACATTTACGTGATAAGACAACACATATCCGACAGTTTACATAATAAGACATCAAAAATATTCACATTTCTTTGATTTGTTTAAATTTGAGTCTTAGTGCGGATTGTGCGGGGTATTTAAAAAGGTATACATTTTGCATATATAATACAGCGCGCACATCGGATCAAAATACACCCAGCTGTGCACGTTGAGAAAAACAGTCGTAACGAGTAATTACTTTGCGCGCACAACGTTCAATACAAAATTCCCATAATTAAGTACTTCAGCGCGCACAACGTTCAATAAAAAATCCCAATAATAAAGAAAAAACAAAATTGGGGGAGAATTAAATAATGTTCAGACTGATGGGTGTACATACATTTAAGTGATAAGAAACACATATCTTACTGTTTACAGAATAAGACAACTTATATCTATGTGTATGATACTCATGAGTCACGCTGTTTGATTTGAGGTGGTCACATCGCTATAAATAGATTTATGAGTAATATTGTATAAACATAAATAATTTGCTCAACTCGCACAACTGCCGTATTGTTATCCGTTTTGCGCGTTGAGCAATTTTCTTAGGGCAATCAATTTTGTTAGCGGCAATTTCTGTAGCCCACAGTAACCCAACTGTAGTCTCAGCCTCATCCATGCGGACCATACCCAGTCCAATTCGTCTATATAAAGTGATTCACTTCCCTTTAGACATCGTCAACAACTACTCCTCTCGATGACAGTGTTCTATATGGTTATACCTATACAATAAATTTTCTTTTACATGCTAAATTTTTGTTCTTACTAATGAATGCCTCGTCTACGACACACAAAGATGGCCAGCCAATAAACTTGCGGCAATTACCGTGATGCTGAAATTAAATTCGTCACATTTATATGGGCATCAAAGATGGAGTCTGCTACTTCAGATATCATCAACGATGGTGTTGGCTCCTTCAGAAAAAGCACACGATGGTTTCGAATGCTTCATATGGCCATCAGCCTGAACGTGCCACCAAGGTATCGGCTCTCAAACTGCGCAATCTTCTCCGAAACTGTGCATCCTCATTTCTATCCATGCTAAGAAGAATTTCTTACGAGTGCCATTATTGCATTTCATACCAGTGCTAAAATGTGAAGAATCTCTATTGGAGCTGCTCATAACTGCAATATCCACAGGAGACATGGTCACGGCATGAGAACTTGTCGTATGAACAAAACTGTATTCCATTGCTCAAAGTTAATCAGCCCGCCCTGCGTCCAAAAGTAGTGACCTTTGTGTCCACTAAGCAAAAATATTTACTATACTGTGATTTGTCACAGTTACTGTCTTCTGATATGATGCTGTATGTTTTTTTTGGAAAAACTTGGACAAGCACCGCAAGAGTATCGGTGTATTTAGATTTTTCTCTTTGCTAATCGAAACCAGATGTTTTTTTGCCATTGTGCGCGTTGAGTATAAAAAGGTATACCTTCAAGCAATTTTTCTCTTCGCGCACCACCGCAGTCGAATACTATTTGGAACAACGTCTGGCTGGTATCCATCTGCCATATATTCACGAGCACGAACTGTTACTCTACGGTGTTTCCATCCTCGTACTTGGTCAGTCCAACTCGTCTGTATATGGTTTCCATACCCACCAGACCTCATCAACCACTACCCCAGGTGAATATAGTTCCTTTATCTGATTCTCTCTGATTCTTCTAATACAATGTTTTTTCTTCAAATTTGTAATTTTGTTGTTGTTCATGAGTGCGTCGTCTACAGCACACAAAGATGGCCAATATACTAGCGGCAAGTGCCGTGATGCAGAAATTGAATACATCACCTTTATATGGCGGCGAAGATGTTCTTTTGCTCCTCTTCGCATGATCTGTTCATCTTCATTGCAAACCTCACATGAAGGCAAAGATGTTCTTGCAACCATTACAGCTTCATTCTCGTCCATGCCAACTTGCAGATATTCTTTGACCCTTCGTAAGTTCCGTTCAGATTCATTGCATACATAACTGCTTGATGATAACAACGGTTCTATCTTATATCTATCTAAGTCTAATTATATTTACTTTTTTATTCTATCTTTTCCTAGGGGAGTTTGTACTTGCTGGTATCCCTCCTGCTCCCAAGGGTGTTCGAAGTGTCATTGTTTGCCTTGAGATAGATGCCGACGGTATCTTGAATGCCTCTGCAGAGGAAAGGACGTGTGCAGAAAAATAAGATCACTATCACTAACGATAAGTGCCAGGTAGACCCAGGAGGAGATTGAAAGGATGTTCCTTGTGGCAAAGAAGTATAAAGCAGAAGATGCAGCGAACAAGAGAACGGCGGAGATGGTGTGTTATGTTCATTGGAATGCATAAATGTTGTAGTATGTTGGAATTCAGACCTTAATACAATGTCATTTAATGTGATACATTTGCAGCCCATTACACATACCTTAATACAATGTCATTTAATGTGATACATTTGCAGCCCATTACAAACTTGTGATTGGTGATATATACATTGATGCTTACTTAAATCAAATTCCAACAATGAAATTTAATGGGAAAAATTAGTGAAAGTAATATACTAAGATTTACACAGCGCGCACAACTGGCAAACGGCGTGAACGTTGTGCACGTTTAGAAATTTTGATCGAGGCCAACGATTATGCTCAGTGCTCAGCACGTCAGTGGATCTTTATTTGGGAACAGCATCTGTGTAATACATACAATAAATACCCGAGGTACAAGATTATTCTGTATATTCACGAGAAATCGTCTGTTGACTTTTATTTAGTAGAAGTGCTACTTTTGTTTATACCAGCTTCCATTTACCCCTGGACACTAATTAATCATCCCACATAATTGCTCAGCGTGCACAACTTGCAACAGAAATGAAAGTTGTTCGCGCTAAGCAACGCTTTCTACAATTACCGAGTTTTGCTCGTCGCGCACAACGGTGTTATTTAACAATCCGTTGTGCGCTCGGAGCTAAACTGTATACAATTACACAGTACACACAATTACTCATCACGATCATATACGGAAGGTCATTCTCCCGCCAGTCTCGTCCTCGGTGATGGGGCCGTGTCGGCCGTCCAACAGGGTTCCCGGGTGTCGACCTGGAATCAGGGGGAGAGGAAGTAAACGCTCTCACTCGGCGTCTGTTGCAAAAATTCCCTTCATTAAATTCTGAAAAAATTACATATGACTCGCTCACAAGCAGCAGTCTTACAAAAGTAACGATTCCCAAAATTTAGGAAGACGACGCACCGTCGGATGTTAAGAGGTCCTTTATCGCTCTCGCCACCCTTTCCATCTTGGCGGTGGCCCGAGCTTTGAAAGCGTCGACCTCTTGCTCCTTCTCGAGAAGCTTGGCCTGAAGGTCAGCAACCTCCTTCCTCGATGCCTCAAGATCAGCTCGGAGTTGAGATCGCTCTCTACGCCACTGATCTTCCAACTGCTTCTTGGCGCTTGACAAGGCGGCGAGGCTAGATGTCGCCTCCGAGGCCGCCCAATCCGACTTGCCCTTGGCGGCCATTATCTTCCCCAAATCTTCCTCCAGCTTCTTCACCTGAGCTCTGAGCTCAGAAGCCTCGTTCTCGGCATCCGCCACCCGACGCTGCCCCTCGATCAGTTCACGGGCCCTGCGGCGCAGACCTGCCCCGAAAATGGTCACCTGCAGATGGCGACAATCAGCAAAACCAGAAGGGGAAGCAAAATTCGGAATGCACATTGGCAACGAACCTGAAGGCCACTGCGAACGAAGCAGTTGGCCATCGTCTCAATGTCGACCCCATTCAGGAAATCGACATCCCTTGGCAGAGTGATATTCTCCGCCAGACGAGCCCCCGTCCCAAAGTCCAGGAGGGCCGACTCGGCCGTCCCCACGATGTACGGTGGCCGATAGGTCTCCCCGTGAATCTCCACATGATGGCTAGATCCAATGCGTTTCGACTGCAGAAGGTGGCCGAACTCTGGAGATATGGGGCCGACGGAAGGGACCGGAGGAACAATGTCCTCGTATGGCCACCCGTCGTGTGGCGTGCTGGAGGACGATGCGCCCCCAACTCGAGGATCATAAGGAGCCGCCTTCAAAGACCGCGCAGCTTGACTTGAGGAGCATCCAGCCTCCCCCAACTCCAGCATAAGGTTCCCCGATTCCTCCTCTTCCTCCTCTTCCTCCTCTTCCCTCTTCCTCTTACGGCCTTCTTCATTGGCCCGCTCCATCGCTGAAGTAAACTCTCTGTATGCTCCTCCCGCCATTTTTTTTCTGGAAGAAATAATAAGATGATGAGATTTCCTCGGAGCGCAAAAGCCATTGGCCTCACCTCCAATTTCTTTTATTACGTGAACGAATGGACAAGATGATCGACACATGTCGGAATTTTGGCAAAAACAACGGTTGAGATAGGCGAAAGGTTTTGGCGGCCTTAATCCAAATTTGATGCTTCGAATGTCGTGCCCTGTTAAAGGAAATTATCCATCAATCGGCCTCGATCCACGTTATTAATCGAGAACGAATCACGGGGCCAATGTTGAACCCGTGTACGGCGCCCGAAAAGGCATGGGGTAATTGCTCATCGCACAAAACGACTCAAACCCTATAATTGCTCTCCGCACACGCCCACTCAAAACTCACAATTGCTCACAGCACACAACCATTTTTTTCACATCCACGTTTACATGTGAAAGGGTAAATTTATTATTCGTATCACCGTTGCATAATTGTTAAGAAATTCCATGTCACAACTAGTCCTTACATAAAGTTTGGAAATGGTGCATGTCAGCAGGCAGAGTGTATGTCATGGCATATACATCTACTGTAGTAAAGGAAGTAACAACTATACTTATGAACATGTGAAAGCGTGCACGTGCAACAGGCAAGGTGTACAACAATGGATCGACACATGCAACAGGCAGAGTGTATGTCAAGACTGAGTTGCATTCAATCATTGAGATACAAAAAAATCAATTCAAAGTGTCAAATAATACATCTTATGCATATAGTCCTCATCTAAGGGTGTTAGTGTTATGATTTGATGTATGATGAGAGACTTGTACTTTTGTCCTTCTTTTTTCGAGTGAGTTGTGAATATGAAGATGTTGGTGTATGTATAAGATGTATCAATGTATCATTAAAATGGAATATTGTGTTATTTTATCAATGTATCAATTTATCATAGGGGTGTATGTAACTTTATTTTCTAAATTTGCAAAGATCATGAAGTCATTTCTCAATTCAATCTCTTTTCTTTCTATTTGAGGTAAAATTGGGCACAAAAACTTATATACACCCCTACTCATAGGGGCGTATATATCACATATCCTTTTCTTTCTTTCTACGTAAAAACATTCGTCTTTTCGGGAATACATGATAAGGGTTCGTACTTATCGGATATCCCGGGGACTGGGTCGCATTGAATGAAGGCCAGTCGAACGAATTCTCCTGCCCATGGGGAGTGGGATTCGAAGTGCTGCCTCTGTGAGACTTTGACATGTGTCCCCTACTGACGGCTTGGATTCGAAGGGACCTTCCGTATAAATCCTTTCTCCTTTTAAATTCTGCTTTACCCATTACTCGTTACCCTGATTTTCATCTTTTTTGCTCAGATGGCGGGTTAGGATTTCAGTCAAGACGTTCCTAACGTTCCTCACCATCCGCCCTTGGGCACGGCCGAACCTTCGCCCTTTGTGGCGAATCAGATTGATTCGCCCTCCGGTCTCGACCTCGGAGAGGGGAACGTGGCAGCCGTCGATCAGGGTTCCCGTGTGTTAACCGGAAATGAGCAGAAGAAGAGACGCTCTCACTCGTGGTCTGAAGGTCCCGAGGGGAAGAAGAAGAGGAGTGAGAGTGGTCCAGCTGTCCTTTTGAGTGACCGCTCCTTCAGGGAGAAACTGGCAGACTCTCTGGTATGGCATATCCAGCATGTCGGACCCTTTTTTCTTCAACGACTGTTTTGTTGATGGTGACATTCATCCCTTCGGTCTTGCAGGTTTCCCCGGTTGCTGTAGATGGTCTTGAGGCGGCCTAGGAGCAGGAGCGCCTGAGGGCTGAGGCGGCTGAGCAATCAGCCAAGGAGGCCCACCAGTTCAAACTGAGAGTTGCAGAGCTCACCTCGGAGGTGGAATGTTTGACCGAGGCTCTGGCTGTCGCCAAGAGTTCAGCCAAGTATGCTGAGGATGCACTGTCCCTCGCCCGGGAGGAGCATAGAAAGGCGAAAGGCGCTCTTTGGGCCGATATAGGCGACCTGCGGGAAGTGGCCCATGGTCGGATCGTAGCTGAGGTCCAGAGGGACTATGGGGTTGTCCTAGCTCTGAAGATCACGGAGTCTATCCGTGAGGGATTCCGGGCGTTCACGGCCATTTTTGCTGCTCAGATCGAGAGGTCCTTCCGGGATGGTTTGGCAGTGTTCGAGGCGCGGGGCCGAAGAATGCTTCCCCGACCTCCGGTTGTCCCTGGTCACCCTACTGGTTCGGGAGAAGACGAATCGCCTGGGGATGCCTCTTCGCGAGCTCCTGCATCATAGGTGGATCGAACCCTTTTTTGTTTCTCCTTTTTGTTCGTTGTACTTGGAGTTATTTTTGATCAATGGAAACAATTTCTCGAATGATTTCTTGACAATTGGCGTGACCTGCTGTAACAGATAAATAATAAGATATGAGATCGACAGCAGCATATAGATTTCTCAAATGATAGGCATCATCCTCATACTCTCATAATTAAAACTTTGGGTATTAAGTTTTAGTTTGTACCCGCAGACCTAGGAATTCAAAGGCACACTAGCTGTATTTTGAACTAAAATACCAGATAAATCATTTTTCAAAGATACAGTTTTCAAGATATTCAGTTTTCAGCACATTAAATGACGGGCTTCATTACATAAATGCTTTTCATACCACTGCCACTTTTTCTTTGGTGATGAGCTTGATGCCTGAGCCCACAGGCATGGCCAAAAGGCTGAAGAGGAAATTGACAAAATCTTTGCCAGCTTCCGCGAATAACACTCTCTTCATCCTCTTGTCTATGAAAAGCTTCAACCTCAGTTGGGTGGCCATCTTCACTGCTGCAGCAAACCGGTGATGGTTTGTTTAAGCTATGGTCTCTGGTTGTTTGGGAGGGGGTTGCTTGAATATGGTCAGAGTAATATTTGAGCAAGGTTACTTCTTTCTCATGCCTTTCACAGCACTCGAAGTGTTGTGGTTGAATATAATTGTATGGAAGCCATTTATAGATGAATTGGACTGCCCTTGGATGAGGATGAGACTACAGTCGAGTGTAGCATTACTCCTTCCTCATGACTGATAAACATCACTCGAAGTGTAGAGGTTGAAGATGGCTTGTGCGTAGGGAAGCCATTTTATAGACTAATTAGACTGCCCTTGGATGAGGATGAGTCTACAGAAGAGACCACGTGAGTCTACAGAAGAGACCCAGTGAGTCTACAAAGCAGTGATCGTGAATGTACATAATATTTTATTCATCGTGCACATCTTCCAAAATTATTTGCTCTCCGTGCACAACGGCCATATTCTTGCCGGTTGTGCACGTTGAGCTATTTTGTTTGCTCAACGCGCACCACCACGGTCATACATTATTGGGAACAACACTGGCTGCTATCAATCTGTTGTAGATTCACGGGCATTCTTCTGTATAATCACAAGCAATTTGCTGTAGACTCACGGGGTCTCTTGTGTTGCCTCCCAGTAACTCTACTGTAGTCTCATCCTCATCCAATGGCATCCAAAGTCGTCTATAAATGGCTTCCCTTCCCACACGCCCTCGTCAACCACTACACTTCTTGATGATATTATTCTATCTTATTGTATCTGATTCTAGTTATATGATATTTTCTCTACAACATTCTATTTTTTCCTTCATCACTGCTGCGTCCTCAACACTCAAAGATGGACAATATACTAGCGTCTAGTGACGTGATGTAGAAATTGAATACATCACATATATATTGATTCGAAGATGTTCTTTGCTCCTTCATATGTTCTGTTTGTCGTCATTGAAGTTATCACCTTCCATGCACACCCGTTTCTTCACTGCTTGTATATGTTCTTTGATACTTAGTTGCAGACATCACTGCTCGATGATAATAAATGTTCTATCTTATTCTAAGTCTACCCGAACAATATTTTTACTTAATTATGATTTGTTATGTGTTCATCACTGATTCTTCTTCAACGCAGACAGGGGGACGGATGGCCAAGATACAAAGAAGCAAGTGACGCTGATGCAGCTGATGGAGCAGCTCATAAATGGCAACAAAGTTTAAATTTTTTTCATGGTGGGAATCCCTGTATCCCTAGTATAGTCTAGTGCTTTAATTGCTTAGTCGGGCAAAAACTGTGATGTTGCAAAATGTTTAGATGTAGTTTCTACTTTGTTGTGTTATGTACATTTGAATGCATAAATGTTGTAGCATGTTGGAATACAGATCTTAATACAATGTCATTAAATTTGGCCCAATTGCATCACATTACAAAATTGCGTGATGCTAACTTGAAGTACCCACAATTACTCAGCTCGCACCAACGGTAACAGCATTGAACGTTGTGCGAGCTGAGCACAACTGTCTACGATTACCAACATTTACTCAACGAGCATAACCGTCAAAGTTATTAACCATTGTGCACGTGGAGCTTAACTATTTACAATTACCCATATTACTCAGCGCGCACATCCGTAACATTATTGAACGTTGTGTGCGCTTATTAGGAAGCCTGTAAAATTACCAAGTTTTGCTCAGCGCGCACAACTGGTAAAAGTTGTAAACGTTGTGCGCGCGGAGCTAAACTGTATACAATTACCCACCATTACTCATCGCGGACAGCTACATGCCTCATTCTCTTGAATCTTCATTCTCTTCAGCTCTTCTGCTTCTGCTTCTTACTTCTTAATCCCATTAATTTTCTTGGCAATTGTCAGGTTCTGCAACAACAGAGAAATTATAAGATATGAGATCCGCAACATCGGATATAGGTCTCGAATGATAGGCATCATCCTCATAGGCTTATAGCCAAGACTTAGTGTTTTAATGTTCAATTTGGACCCCCAGCTATATTAATTCAACTCCACGATGGCTGCATTTTGGACTAAAAATATAGGAGGCTGCCGTTTTCAGATGACCATTTTTAAAAGAAAACCAGTTTACTTACAACCCATTTACACTGATATGTCCGTGACAGATGCATGTAGTATATTTCTTCCAAGCTGATTCAAAATTGTTACCTATAGGATATAAAAATGTCGGCCTTCATATCACAGCCTTGTTAAGTCATCGGGCGAAGATTTTTCCTACAAAGATAATGGAGCAATGATGTTACAATAATTTATACTAGTATATAAAATAGTAACCAGCTGTGCTCATATATACCTTATTTCTACCAGTTGTGCTCATACGACAAGTTCTCATGTCATGACCCTTTTCTGCACAAACACTGCATGTCCTTGTTCTTGTTTGACTTTGTTCTTGTGAGACTTGTATTCCAGACGGAATCCTTGACGTCACTCGTGGTCGGCCTTTAGTTCAAGCTTTTGCAGGATCATGCATAATGACATCATTTACTCCCACTTCTTGTTTGATAGGTGCATTGGACCCCACCTGTGATCTTGGATCTTTAGAAGCAGTTTGCGCTTTATTAGTCATATTATGCTGGTCCAAAAAACTGTTTGCCCACCCAAAGACGACATCAAACAGAAGGGGATCTCTTGTTACCGCCTCCACGACTTTATCGAATGATGAACGAAGTCTCCAGGCTTGAAGTGGAGTAATTTGAGTTAGATGCACTCCGTGTACTGTGCTAGTCGACGAGGCCCCAAGACTCATGATGCTATGTCTTGCATTTAGAGTCCACCTGGGTAAAATATATCTCTCAGGGATGGCTTGCGTAACATACTTTTGCTTCATCATATATAAAATTTGCGTGCATAGCAAACCTTCAGTCACAGCCCTTGCACACGTACACCTGAACATTCCCTTAGATATATTGCATTGAACATTATGCACGTAGCTCTTTCCATCAATCCGTATAGTTACTCTATACGTGCTCGTATCCCCATCCGTGCTCACCCTTTCGTGCTGACAGTATAAAGTATTTTTGAAACGATTTTGAAAAATGCAAAATATGTTTCTAGTATATACCTTTGCGGCATGAACCTCTAACTTATGCATGTCGCTAAATTCTGGTTTGTTCCGCATACAAAAAGTATCTTCTCTCTCCTCTTTGTCTCGCTGAAATTTTACGGCTTTATCATATTGATCAATGAACTCGTATAATGGAGTCATACAGTTTACGTATCCATCAAAATACGCGTTCATGCTTTCACTCCTTTGGCTGGACGCCATGTCTACACACAAAACAAGAAATGAATACCATGTGTTGAGTTTATTTTGATCATATATTTTTACACCAATCTCTATCGTATTAACATTTTCAAACCCGCAAAGAAAGTATCCAGTAGGTACGCATTAATCCAATGTTGTGCTTTCTCATGCATCGTATGCAACCACTTCCAGGCTTTCATTTCATTTTTTTGTTTTTCTGTCAATGGCTCTTGAAATTCCGTTTGGTACTTCTCCATTAAGATGCGCCAACAATTCTCAGCTTCTTCAACATTTTGACTGTTCTTACACCAGTTTGCATACCGCAATGAACGTAGATGCTCATCTTCGTGCAGACTGATATGCCATATGCAATACCTGTGTTTTGTATTTGGAAAAACTCTTTTGATTGCATTGCATATTGCCGGGTCTTGATCGGTGATGATAGCTCCTGGTGCTTTATCCCACATACATGTTAACCACTGTCCGAATAACCACACAAAGGATTCTTCCTTCTCATCAGCAAGAAGAGCACATCCAAATAAAATAGACTGTTTATGATGATTGACACCTGTAAAAGGTGCAAAAGGCAACATGAATCTATTTGTCTTGTAAGTGACATCAAATACAACAACATCTCCAAACTGGCTGTATGATGTCCTCGCCCTTCGATCAGCCCAAAATATACTCCTACATACATTCTCTTCATCATGCTCAATAGCATAATAGAACTGAGAGTCTGTAGCTTGCCTTTTAATAAATTGTTCTATTACTCTAATGCATTCCTTCCCAATGTTGTTCTTTCTTTCTACTCTCCCATGATCAATGCATTGTTGCGTAGTAATATTGACATTACTACTACTCGTGGCATTTAGAATCCTTGCAATCTTTGCAGGTCCTACTCCACAGCCACGCAACTGATCAACTAAATTCCTACATGTTCCGTCCATATGCGATCTTTTATGTGACCGTAGCATCTGGATCTTCGCTGGGATTTTTATCAACTCATGATTATGATCATCATTAAAGGAGTCTATGCGCTATACTCCTTCGGTGATTTTGTGAACTGTCATTCGAGCCATACAGCCTTCTCTCTCGTTTTTCCTTCGATTAACGTCCCTCCCTATCTCCCTCTTATCTTTTAAGCTTTTATACACTTCTTTGTTGCACGTATACTTCCTCCTCGTGGTATTGCCATCTTTTCCCTTTCTCGTAGATCCCTTTCGGGTTGCAAAACCTTTCATTGCTGCATATGTATTATAAAATTGATACGCATCTTCTTCTGTTTGAAATGTCATTCCAACATGTGGGCTGCCTTTTCATTATCACTATGCCTATCCTCTTGATATACGCTGTTTGCACTGTCATTTTCAGCTTCAATCTCATTTGGCATCTCCTGATCATGCACAAAGGGTTCACTCTCTTCGATTGTCATTTTCTACATTAGAAACAAGTAAAAATATCAGTAATATTGACGCAACATGACTGCTATACATGTCTATCCAAGTATCAGTAGATCATCATCAGCATGTTAGTTGAAACCACACTACTATTACTAATCATGTTAAAACCTTACGTATTATATCTATTCTTTTTCAATCTGATCTAATTGTTACCATCATATTTGATGACCGGATCAAATCCATCAAAAAATCAAACATATCAACCGTTTTGCACGGTGGGCAAAATTATGTACGCCATTTGCTCTATGTTGTTGTGCTACATGAGCTGCTTCGGTAAGTTTTGATGGACATCTCATATTGCTCAACGCGCACAACGGGTGATATGTTTGAAGGGTTGTGCGCGGAGAGTAATTTCCATCGCAACACTTCGCTAGTTTGGAAATTACTCACCGCGTAAAACGGGACAAAATTTTAGCCCGTTGTGCGCGGAGGAATTTCAAGCACTAATCGTCCAAAGGTTGGAAATTACTCCCCGCGCAAAACCCTTCAAAAATTTATCCCGTTGTGCGCGTTGAGCAATATGAGATGTCCAACAAATTAGGGATGACGATCCTTACCTCGATGGAGGAGAGTAACAGGGGAATCAACGAGAGTGTGATGGCCTGGATTTGGGGGCGATCTTAGGCGTGGGCTGTTGAAATCGAAGACCTTGTGCAAAACTGGGGATCTACTCCAGCTTCTGCGTTTTGCGCGGGAGTGAGCAAAAGAATTGGTGGCGATTGCTCCAGCTTCTGTGTTTTGCGCGGGAGTGAGCAAAAGAATTGGTGGCGATTGTATTTTAGTACAAAAGGGCTTAAAGGTAATTTAGTACAGAGGCGCGTTGAAAAGAGCTTAAAGGGCGTTTTGGTAATTGCACCAAAAGGTCAGATATTACCATGATCGCTGATCGGATCGGACGGTCAGGAGGGGTCGAGCGCAGGAATCCCATCTGAGCACGAGCTCAGGCGCATTTTACCCATATATATATATATATATATATATATATATATATATATATATATATATATATATATATATATATATATATATATATATAAAATAGTATTACAAATGTGTATATTAGTAAAATCAGTGAATGTATAAATATTAGTATAAGTGTTAGTATAAAACGTGATACTTATAAACAGTGTTATTTAAAGTTAATATTATTTCATTAAGATTGTTAGCTTAATGTCACGAATCTAAATGACACAGATAAAACGTGCCTTACGCTACGATCGTCTGGACACCCACCATCACCTCGAGGCAAGTATTTTATCCTGAATGAATTGCAAAATGAATTGTTCAAACTTTAGTGCTAAGATCATATTCTAGTGTGCTTGTCAACTTTAGAACTGAATTGTACGTTTCCATTGTGTTGGTCGCTTTCTGATTAAATGGACATGTTATATTAATGTTGCTTGTTTAGAATAATTTACTATACGCCTGCTATCAAACTGAACTACATTTACTATCTGCATGCTATCAAATTGAACTGCATTGAACAGAGGGTATGACATAACCCTCAAAACATATTTGTGAAACCATCGAATACAGATGGGATGTAACCTAGTCAATGACTAGACAGACACTTTAGGTGGGGTTGGTTCGTATAGTAGAGTCCGTAAATGTGGCTTGAACATCTTACGGCTACCTCCATACCACACTAATGGAGGCAAGAATCTTGGCCATTTACCAGATTAGGAATGGCAAGCAGCGTCACGGTAAACCCCCGATGATTGGGTGTATCGAGAACATTTTACCTACTCGGACATGGACTTATTCACGAGCACAAATAACTGAAAAATATTCAACTTGAAAATCACCATTACTTTATTTGAAATGCAAATTTTGTGTTAACTATTGATAACTCTCTCGTGTCATTACTTTCAGTATGCTCATAATCATTTATCATGCACATGTTTCTTTATATGTTCCAACGCTCCTTTGTTTTCTTATTTCGCTTGATTAACACTTGTATACTTTAAAATCTTGCCGAGCAATCGCTGACATATAGTTCAAATGAATTTATGAAATATATGTTAAGTTCAGAGACAAAGTACAACGAGAACCCTGCTTTTGAGGATCCTACCTTAGAGGTGGACCCCGCTGATCAGAGTTATGGAAACACTGAGATCCTCCCTGCTGAAGACTAGAGCGAGCTGTTTCTATTTCAGTTTTAAAAGTTGTACTTGTTGCTTTTCAGGTGTGTTTACTTTTAGCAAATTATACGACCATGCTAGGCCTTAATTACTTTGTGTACTTTGTTTTAAAAAGGTTGGAATAAAAGTGTAATAGTTATTTATGCTGCTTCTAAGAAATTCGCGTGCATGGACCTGCTTTGCTAAAACAATGCTTATTGTGCTTAAGTCAAAGAAGAAAAAAATTTACCTCTTCTTTGATTTATGCACATGCAGACCCACTCGCATCCTCGCTCCCAAGTATAATGGGAAGCTGGGCGTGACAAGTATTGGTGGTGGCCCATGCAGGTCCCCCTCTTGCACTCTGCGAATTATTTCAGAACAATGTGAATATCATTAATAACCAGATCATTTGAATAACTTTGTACACAAATGTTTACCTCGTTTCTTTTTTCAGCATGGCAAGAAGACCGCACACTCGCAACGGAAATGGAGCTAGCGAAAATGGTGTTCCCGACATCCATGAACTCATGGGTGTCATGAGAGGAATGTTGGAGATCAAACAGTAGTTGATTCAGTAGGGTCAGTAGCCTGCACAACCTACACCACCCCCTCCTCGAGCAGAGCATGGAGCCAAGCAATTTCCAGATCTGAACCCGAAGAGCTTTTCTGGAAGAGAGGGTCCACTGGAAGCGGAAGAATGGGCCCTGAAGCACTGAAGACGACCTGCGTCTTGCCCGCATTGACCAGGCAGGCTGTATAGAAGTGGATAAGAAACAGCTGGCTGGAAATGGTCGGAACTGGTGGGACACTGAAGAATCTCATCTGGTCAAGCCCATCAACTGGACCATATTCTGAGAACGATTTAACGCTCAGTATTTTTCCCGATCAGCTAAGAGTGAGCTGCAGCAAAATTTCGTCAACCTGGAACAAGGCAATCGGACTGTTTACGAATACAAGGCGGAATTTCCGATACTTAGTCGATTCGCCCCGCAACTGGTGGAGGATCCCGAAGACTGTGCGTATCAGTTTCTCCATGGATTGGACCTGGACATTCAGGCTTCAATGTCTTCGACGAAACTGACTACACATCAGGAAGTGTTGGATGATGCTAGGAAGCATGAGCTCATTGTAAAGCGTAAGAATGTGCTTCAGATTGGAGGAAGTAGATGTCCACCGGAGCCACCCAGGGGAAATCTCCGACCTACTCAGACTGCACAATTCAAAAGACATGTTGTCCCAGCCAACAATCGACCACAGATGGTGTGTTTTCACTGCAAGTGGACCGGTCACATTAAGAAGGAATATACAGAGCTGTTGAATCAATGCTTGATATGTGTAGCATCTACACATGCTATAAGAGACTACCCTCGTCGCACCAACAAGCCGATGACTGCTGGACCTTCTGGACCTAATCAGCGTGGAGCTCCTGGACCTAATCAGCATGGACCACCTCTGGCTCCACAACAGAAGGCTTTTGCACTGACGAGACAGAACCAGCCGAAGCATCAGGTTTTCACCATGACAGCCGCAGAGGTAGAGACTGATGAGAAAGTGATATCAGGTAATGCTTAAACCCTTCTTTTATAATGCTTAATGTATATGCATGTGTTGCTTGTCTATCTTTTAGCTAAGACATATTTCCTATGTACTAAGTGTTATCTTAGTGGCCTCTCATCCAGCCCTATCTCTTTTTGCTTCGGGAGCCACTCACTGCTTCATATCCCGAGGATTTGTAGAGAAGCACTCCATTCTTGTCAACTCTCTACCAAATTGCTGGAACATCGCTACTGGGCGTGGAGTAGTGAAAACTTCTAGTGGCTGTCGGTCTTGCCCTATAGCGATTTGTGGACACGAGTTGTTCGCAGATTTTATGATAATAGACATGCCAAACTTCGATGCGATATTTGGCATGGACTGGTTAGGAAATTTCTACGCTACTATCGATTGTCACAGAAAAAAGTAGTGTTTGAAATCCCTGATCATCATGTGTTTGAATTCACGAGCGGAGATCGTTCAATTGGACCTATCAAATTTCAGGCCAAGCCAAATGGAGTAATCATAGCATCAATGTAAGTTGAGCCCAAGAAGCCTAGAGTGGTTCGAGACTTTGCAAACGTATTTCCTGAAGATATTTCGAGATTACTGCCTGATCGAGCTCTGGAATTCACTATCGACCTTATGTCAAACACTCAACATATTTCAAAGGCTTCTTATCGCAAGGCTCCTGCAGAACTGGAAGAAATTTGAAAACAACTCGACGACCTGTTGCAGAAGGGATTGATACATCCCAGTGTATCTCCTTGGGCTGCGCCAGTTCTTTTGGTCAAGAAGAATGATGGGTCAAGAAGGATGTGTGTGGATTTTTGAGAACTAAATAAGGTAACCATAAAGAACAAGTACCTGCTTCTGCACATTGACGACATCTTCGATCAACTTGGCAGATCGCGAGTATTCTCTAAGCTGGATCTCTGAAGTGGTTATCATCAAGTGAAGGTCAGAAGTGAAGACATCCCGAAGACGGCATTCCGGACCAAGTATGGGCACTATGAATTCGTAGTCATGCCATTCGATGTGACTAATGCCCCTGTAGACTTGATTTTCTATAATTTCTTGGATAAGTTCATAGTGATCTTCATCGATGACATCTTCGTCTACTCGAAGAATGAAGAAGAGCATGCCGAGCATCTACGGGTTATATTAGAGACCTTGTGACATCATCGGTTATACGCCAAGTATAGCAAGTGTGGATGCTGGCTAGACCGAATTTCATTCCTTGGACATATGGTATCAGGAGACAGTATTTCTGTCGATCCG
Organism: Scilla litardierei; assembly: GCA_030789695.1. NCBI lineage: Eukaryota > Viridiplantae > Streptophyta > Magnoliopsida > Asparagales > Asparagaceae > Scilla > Scilla litardierei. The sequence continues at coordinate 4,442 of JAULAV010002708.1, read as the reverse complement.
GAGAAGGTCATTTCAGTCAGGAAATTGGCCGACTCCTCGATCAGCTTCCGACATCCGAAGTTTTCTTAGATTGGCTGGCTATTACCATCGATTCATCAAAGACTTCTCGAAGATTACCGAGCCTATGACTCTCCTGGCGAGGAAGGATATCAAGTTCATCTAGTCTGAGGCTTGTGAGCAAGCATTCGAAGAATTGAAGACGAAGCTGACGACTGCACCAGTACTAGCTATACCAGATAGAACTGGAGGATTTGAAGTTTTCTGTTACGCATCTGCCAAGGGCCTCGGATGTGTACTGTACCAGCATGTTCATGTAGTTGCATATGCATCCCGGCAACTGAGGACTCATGAGAAGAACTACCCGACCCATGATCTGGAATTAGCTGCGATCATATTTGCTCTGAAGATTTGGAGGCATTTTCTATTAAGCGAGCAAGTGAAGATCTACACCGACCACAAGAGTTTGAAGTACATCTTCACCTAGAAGGAGCTCAATATGAGGCAACGCAGATGGTTAGAGCTCATGGCTGATTATGACATCGATCTTTAATATCATCCAGGAAAAGTGAATGTCATACTGGCTTCATTAAGCCAATTACCAGTGATCATGACACTCTCGGCTCAGTGGAGACTTCAGCAAGCAATGCGAGAGATGGAGATTGAAGTTATTTTGCCCAGGACTTCAGCAACATGGATGAATATGCAAATCTAGTCTATTATCGTAGATCGGATTAAAAATGCGCAGTCGGGAGATGTAAAGCTGCAGAAGATTAGAGAGCAAGTTGAAGCTGGACTTCAGACGGATATTCTTATTCATGAGGATGGTTCCTTGAGATATGGTAGTAGGATTTGTGTGCCTTTCGGTGATATCTGAGATGAACTACTGAATGAAGCGCACAACTATCCTTACTTTATTCATCCTGGTGGTACCAAGATGTACAATGATCTTCGCTTGAATTTTTGGTGGCATGGAATGAAGAGGAGCATAGCTCACAGTGTTGCTAAGTGCCTCGTATGTCAGCAGGTGAAAGCTGAACATCATCGCACTGCTGGATTGCTTCAACCTCTGCCTATTCCAGAATGGAAGTGGCAGCACATCACCATGGATTTCATGACTGGACTACCTCGGAGTACTAAGCAGAATGATGTGATTTAGGTGATCGTTGACCGACTAACCAAATCAGCACATTTTATACCATTCCAAGTAGGACAATCTATAGAAATACTTTCTGAGAAGTATATGTAGGTAATGACCTATCCTATACATTTAAAACTTCTTTTTAGTTTACGTTGTGATGTAATCGATAATCGTGCAGGAGATTGTTCGATTGTTTGGAGTTCCAGTGAACATTGTCTCTGACCGGGACACGAGATTCACATCTTACTTTTGGAAGAGTCTGCAATCCAATTTGGGTACCAGTCTTAGTTTCAGTACTGCATATCACCCGCAGACGGATGGCCAATCAGATCGTACCGGCCAGATATTGGAGGACATGTTACGAGCCTGTATGTTGGATTTCAAAGGCGCGTAGCAAGATCATCTACACCTGATAGAGTTTGCCTACAACAATAGCTAACAAGCCAGCATTGGCATGTCGCCATTTACTACACTTTATGCAAGGAAATGTCGATCTCTGCTTAGTTGAGATGACATTGGTGAACAAGAATTATTGGGACCTGAGATGATTGTTGAAGCAGTGGATGTAGTGCGTAATATCAGAGACAAGCTACGCATTGCACAAGACCGGTACAAGCATTGGGCTGATGCCAAGCGTCGTCACTTGGAGTTTCAACCAGGAGATCATGTGTTCCTGAAGATATCCACGAATAGTGAAGTAATTCGTTTTGGAAGGTGACGTAAACTCAGTCCGAGATTCATTGGACCTTTCGACGTGCTAGAGCGAGTTGGAGAGGTAGCTTATCGTCAAGTACTTCCACCTTCATTGGAGGGAGTACATGAAGTCTTTCATGTCTCATAGTTACAAAGCTACGTGAGTGATCCTAGTCATGTGGTGGATTATTCTGAGATTGTTATTTTCCCGGATCTATCATATGAGTAGCAACCAATCAAGATCTTGGATCAACGACAGAAGATCCTCAAGAATAGAGTTATCAACCTCGTCAGAGTGATGTGTCGTCGCGACTCACCGGGAGAATCTACATGGAAACGGGAATGCGACATGCAAGAACGCTACCCGTACCTATTTACCGAGACAGATGATCTTACTAATCTCGGGACTAGCTATGGAAGCTATGGTGATATTAATAGTAAGTATTCTTAAGCATCATCTCTTGTTTTCTTGATGCTATGATATCACATTATATTTCATGCTATTTACAACTTATTTTACTAGATCATTTTCATCAATCAAGCCTTTCCTTAACTGCTTAAGCAATAATCTATTGTCTAAATTCCGAGGACGGAATTCTTATAAGGAGTGTAAAATGCAACGGTCTAGTTTCAACGTACATGAATTTCCGTAATCGTGATGGTATCAAACAAGGTCAAATGAATAAATGATTTTTTTTTCTATTTTTTGTCGCTCAAACCTTAAATTGGTCTTCGTATTCATGATCCTCGCAACGATACAGACCCGTGGCTATGTTTTCGTAATTTTTCGAAGTCGTGTGTAAAAACGGCATAGTGTTACTTCCTTTTTACTAATTGCATCTCCTAATTACTCATCCTAATTACAGTTTACCAATTTCTTAATTACCTTGATTAATTACCCTAACCCCCATTTGTCAGCAATTAAGGCAATTGAGGGAAAACGTTTTAAAATTTTCCTTAATCTGATTCATCCCCCTAAACACCCACCAACCATCATTAAATGCCCATAATTAGTACTAATTAATCATTTTATTTAAACACTATCCCTCGTTTATAGAGGAGCACCCTTCTCTTCCCCTTGTTTACAGAGGAGCACCCCGACTCTCTCTCTCTCTCTCTCTCTCTCACATTCCATCTCTCTCCCATTCTCCCCCGTTTTCAGCATCCTGCCACCTCACCACGCATATCTCCCGTCCAACCCACGGATCTCCGACCACACTCTGTCGTCGACCAAAACCACCTCGCTACTGACCCCCACACCCTCCGCCCAGATCCGACCCCTCCTCCGGATCCGTGCATAGCCGCCACCTGATGCCCTTCCTCTTCTCCAGATCTGCCTCCCCCCGAACCCCACACCCTCCACCCTGTCGTGCCCTGCCATTCAGAACCCCGCTGCCCCGAGCCCGCTGGATTGTCACTGACGTACTTGGCCGCCCGTCGCCGGATCGTCGCGCACATCTGCCCAACGTCTGCCCCCGATCCGCCCAGCCTCCTCCCGATCTGCCCAGAACCGCCGCCCTCCACTTGCATGAGCTCACGCCCCTGATCACCCTTGCATCGAATGAAAAAGAAAAAAATCGAGAGAAAGAAAGAGGCAGAGGTGAGAATTATATATATAATAGTTATTAGTTGAAGTTAATGTTAATTAGTTAATGTTGAGTATTGGACTTCTCCCTACTTGGTGTTAATGATGAGCAAACATAAATACTTGTGACTAATTCCATATTTGCAATTAATCCATTGCCTAAACATATCGTGAAGATCAAGTAGCAATGGATGTCACTCAAAGATCAATGAAAGCATGAAAAGTGGATTGGATGATCAAAGATGGTGGTTGAAGCTCCTAGAAGACTTCAAGCTCATACTTTGGATAGAAGAGAGAGTTCTACACAATGTAATCTTCTTTTTCTCTTCTAGTATATAGCTTAGAAGTAGAATTATGATGTAGCACACACACACATCTTCATTTCAGTCTTAGGAAATCATTAGATCAATTTTCCTTAGACTCCAATTCACAATTCTCAAGAATGTACATGTTGTGATTTCAACAGTCGACTGCTGAACATTTTATAGTCACCTGTCTAAAAACAGTCGGCAGTGATTTGTTCTACAGTCGCCTGTTATGCACATACTTAATCAGTTGATTTTTAGGCTTTTTAAGCTTTAACTCCTTCAGGCAACTGTTGTACATTTTACAGGCGCCTGTCCAAGAGACAGTCGACTGTGATTTGTTAATTAGTCTCTTGTCTATCTTCAACCCAAAGATCATTCTCAGTTTCATCTGGCCAATCGACTGATGGTGTATTTACAGTCGCCTGTCCAAGGCAGTCGACTGTAAATGCTTCAAAAGTCGCATGTACAAGATTCTTCTGCAGAACTAGCTCTCTGGAATGTTTAACATTTTAGTGCCAGTCGATTGATGTTGTATTTATAGTCGACTGTCCAGTGGCACAGTCGACTGTCAATGCTTCAACAGTCGTCTGTCTTTGAGCTTCTTTGAAGACTCAAATCTCTGGAAAATGTCAGGGTTTGTGACAGTCGACTGATGTTGGTTTCACAGTTGCCTGTCCATGGCACATGCGCATGTATGCTTCACATCAGTCGCATGTCC